>VZTF01003813.1:3293041-3530764 GCA_013397755.1 Cnemophilus loriae
AAAAAAAAGCAAAGAATCAAGACTTTGGAAACCTGCAAAGTCTGAAGTTCTGTCAGATAGGAAGCCTACAAGAAAGATGGAGAGAGACTTTTCACAAGGGCGTGTAGTGACAGAACAAGGGGAAGTGGCTTAAAACTGAAAGAGAGTAGGTTTTGATTAGATATTAGAACAAAATTCTTTTCTTGGAGGGTGATGAGACATGGGAACAGGCTGCCCAGAAAAATTGTGGATGTCCATCCCTGGAACTGTTCAAGGCCAGGTTGGATGTGGCCCTGAACAATGTGGTATAGTGAAAGGTGTCCCTGCCCATGGCAGAGGGGTTGGAACTATGTAATCATTAAGGTCCCTTCCAACACAAACCATTCTGTAATGGGATGTGAATACTTGCATCTGAGCTAAAACTGAAACCAAGGCTTCACTCCCTTGGCAAGTCCCCCTTCTGTAAGACTACCGCCCATAGAGGGTGAGGAGGGCAAAGGGTCTGAAAAGCATCTTTATAGGTCCCAGGCATCTGCTCTCAGACAAGGACTATGACCTGTTGATAGCAGCATGACCTGAAGAGATGATCAGCCCACCCATCCTATGTTTTGCTGCATTTGGCCTTTCACGTTATCTCGGGTGCTGCACGACATGAATGTACGGAAGCAGTGTCTGTGCTGAGCAGTGCTTGAGGCACTACACCCTCCCAGCATCTTCCTCACTGGGACTGTGATATGGGCATCCAATTAAGCAACGGGAATCATTGAGTCCAGGAAGAGCTATCACTTCAAGCTCAATTCTATCAATGGCAGACCTAAGCTGGCAGTACACAGACATATTCAGAGGACTCTCTCTGCCATATGCTCCACAGTACCAGTAACATCCAATTTATACCAGTATACAGAATAACCTCCTCATTACCACAGCTAACAGAGAGTGATGATATTGTTCAAAAGACATCAAACAGATTTTGAACTTATTTAGAAGTTGAAAAGAATGAACATGGCAGATTTTGAGACACCTGATGCTGGGATAATACATGCTTCTGAAGTATTGCATAGCTTTCCTTACCAAATGTAGGAGACCTTATTTATTCCTGGTTTACAATGTACCAGAAGAAAAAATACATCCTTTGGCATATATGATGATTTTTATTTCACTGATGAACTGATAGCCGAGTTGTAGTTTTTAATAGCAAAATAATTTTTAAAATCTATAATTTCTAGTTTATCTAAATGGGAAATATAGAGGTCATTTTTCATTTGCTAATCTAACTCTGTTGCTGTCACTGTACAGAAACGGCATGTGTTCAAAAAAAGAAGTGAGCATCCATTAAAAGCCTCTGCAAAGGAGATGCAAAAAGTGTAATCCAGATTGCTGTAAACCACTGAGATTGCTTTTCAAGAGGAAACTTCTTTTTCAAGACTTTGCTTTCAACCACAGTTTTTGCAAAGGAACGGGATTCCTCAGGAGCTAAAGAGAATCCTGGCCTTTCTATCCAAAAATGTGTGCTCAGGGGTGACAGTCCCCAGAGAAAAAGATGCGTAAAACCCAAATGATTATACTTCAAGGTGTCTTAGAAAGACACACCGACTACTATTCACAGGGATTCACACCTGATAGTGTGTTTGGTAATAAAAATAATGGATGTCTATGATGGTTTGACAGATCATTTTGCACACATATTGAGTGAGGAGTGAAAAGAAAGCTCCCACCTAAGTAACTCGTTTTGAAGCAATACTCCAGCACACGTAAAACTTACAAGGAATTTTTTTTTTTTTCTCTTTTGTCTTGATGTAGAATGGGGGGGAAAAAAGCAGATTTGTCAAACTTGGAACATTTTTCAGAAATCTTTCATTTCAATAAAAAAGTTCTTCACCTTAGGATACACTTTATGTTCTTGTGGCCCAGAACATTCCTTCCTAAATGGCCAATGGACACTTAAATACCACAAATTCCATGGAGTCCCACATCCAAGTCCCTGTCGGAGCATCAGACCACCCCTAACTGAACTCTTTTAACATCTAATATGTAGTTATTCATTGAAAACAAACACGACTGACAAGAAAGATTTGAATTTCCCTGTGATAAAAACAGAGATACTTCTGAGGCAAGTTCCTCTGTGGAAATATTATTCTAATGATCTCATGGTGAGGTGGAAAACACAGACCAATTTTTAAATGTGCGTTTTATTCCATTTCACCACCAGTGATATAGCGGATGATCAGATTAGGCTAGCTTTTTAACCAGATAAACAGTAGCCATTTTTACTGATGAAATGCCAGTCTTAGGTAGGGGGATTTTTACTCAGTTTTGAAATATACTATTTACTTTGACAGTCAGTTTTAGATGTCACTCAAAATCCTAGACTGGGAGTGGTGGTGGAATTTTAATTCATTTTTGAGGTATGTCACAGCTACCCTTATCAGAGAAAATGAGAGTCAGAATCACATGTTTTTGTTTAGAAACAGAGGTCTGCTTAACTTGAGGTTTCAGAAGGCAGAATAAGTTTCACTGACACCATTTAGTCTGTTTTTAAACCATAATAGGATTTCACTGAAACCATCTTACCATCGTAACCTTACATTGTAATGGCTTCATAATGGCACTGTCAAAAAGGTCCTTATAGACTTGCTCTGAAATAGTTTTCCTGTAATAACTTCATATCTCTGACTTCATTGTAATGATTTCATCATGAGGTCATGGACTAGCAATGAATCCCTTTTGCCATTGAAATCTTAGAGCTCCTCATTACAGACTCAGTCACCACAGCATTGTGATGGGGCTCTACTGGATAACAATGAAACCATTTCCTTGTGATGCATTAGGCTCAAACAATATTACTACCCTAATGATATAGTCAGGGGTTAGGAAACAGTGAGCCACCCCCTTGCTCTTTTCAGTGTTTCAGTTCAGTGTTTGATGCCGGGGGCTGGAGGTGTGTAGTTTGGCTTCTGAACTGCCGCCCCTTCTCTCGTAATTGTGAATGGTGGCTACACACCCTGCAGGAATAGCCAGTTCTGAAAGAACAAAAAGAGTAAAAGGGCCTTTTTACTGCTTCTGGGCCCCAATTCAGCAAACACTTAAGTTCACTCCTCTTTAGCAACAGGTCTAAGTATGTGATTAATTTTAAACCTGGATTCAAATCTCCTTAACTCCAGCATGGTCTAAATACAGGGGCAGGTGCTTTCTTGTGTCAAGTCAGACTTGTGAACATTGTCTGCAGCACTGAGCTCATGTTCTCACATGCTCAACCTAGCTGCTGCAAAATCCTGAAAAGTGATGCAAGTTCTGAGCTCCTGCCAGGGTCAGCGGAACTATCAAGCCCTACAGATGTGGATTTACAGGGAGTGTCCTGCGACAGCCTCAGCTCTCCCATCAAACCTACAGCCCTGCAATCCCACAGCTCTCCACTTCTACAGAAACTTGTACCTACTCTGTCTATTCAGCTTTCTTTGGCAGAATTAATACTCCTGATTAAACTCCTTTAACCAAGCTGACCTAATGAAGCAGACTACTCCCTCTAGCCTCTCATCACAGGCTGTCTTCTGCCAGACTTCTAAAATCCTTGCTGTCATTTTCCTTTCCTTGTGGACTTGGAAAAGGATGTTCTCAACAGACTTGCATTTTAGGCTACTGAAACCGTGAGTTACAATTGTTCTGCAGTCATCTCATCACAAGTTCCATGTTGACTGATGTTCCTTGTGCTGTCACTGCTGTTGCTCTAAAATCCTCCTACCTTCCCATCACTTGCTGATGTTGACTACCCTTAAAAGATGAGAAAAACCAACTCCCAAGTCAAAACAGAAGCTGTCGATGTTATTTGCTACCTCACAGAATATGAAAGGAAACTAGGGATTCTGCTGCATGTGAAAGCTCCTTAGAGCTAAGAAGGAAAATTGGAAAAATGTAATTGTCTTAACATCTCAGCTTCTCTAAAACAGATGACAGGGAAGCCAGGCAAAGAAGGCAAGCATAGGCTCAGCCATTCTTGCCATTTCCTCTTTCAGTTTGATACAAATGGTATTATTAATGGAACCTGTAATGGTAAATATAGGCTAGATTTTTTTTTTATTGTTGCAGCTATCTCAAATGTTATTTTTCTAGGTTTATGCATGGAAATGCAAATATGTCCAGAATAACTCTGTAAACCCATGGGTGCCTTTACAACTTGCATCCACCAAGAAAATGATGGTCTGTAAAAAACAGGTGAATAGTGAACTCTTTTAGTTAGTTGCAAACTGAAAAATAAAACAGATCAACTTCAATTATTTAACCACGGCAGGAAGAAAATATTGTTTCATTCAACACAAAATCTCCTTTTGAAATCAAAATAAAATGCTTTGTTTTCAGACACCTGCTAAACAATTCCAAAATTTATTGAGGGACAACCTTTAAAAACCCTGTGTTCATATCCTACATTTACTTATGCAATGGCTCAGCAGCCACTGGATGAGAAAGACTTGTTTTGGTACCTTCCACCACCTCTAAAGAAAATGTTGTTTACCCGGTTTCGCTACATCCACTCAGGTTTTCCCCACTTCAGTACCATTTTTTTTCCTATTTTTTTTTACTTCAAGCTTTTTCCCAACACATTTCTGAAAAAGATGGAATGGATATCTTACAAAATACCCTTATTGTCCCTTTTGCAAGCTACAAAGTACCTGGAAAAAAACCATAAATTCATTTACCAAAGACAGTGCATCACACGTCTCTTCCAGAATAAAATAAGAAGCAAAAAACCTAATATTTCTCTTGTGGTTTGCTGTGATCTACTGGCCCACTTATAAAAAGATTCTTTTAAATAAATTGCCTATAAATCCATAAAATAAACAAAATCTCTTTTCATGGGCTCCAGTCAGTTAATATGAAAATAGTCCCATAAGGATTTTACTTAGAGCTGAGCACCTTCCTAAAAAAAGCGTACACACTGATGCAGACAAATGACTTTCAATTACAAAGGTGTAGCTGCGCATTTTTAATTGAATATAAAGTTTTTATATGGACTCTATACTCAACAAACTTAACTCTACCCTAATATTCAATAACAATAGCCAATATTCAATTCTCATCATCACTATGTGAAAATGGTCTTCCTGGGCCAGCCATCTACTTAATATAAGTTCTTATCAAACCCTGTCACACTTGGCTGCATAGCTTTAAATACATATAGTTTAAATCTTTTCCAATATAGAGTGCATGGCACATATACACAAGTCAAAATGGCTATCACAGAAAATGCTATCAGAAACCCCTAAAAAATCGGATAAATGAAGTCTGAACTCCAAAATCCTTCTGATCTAAAAGAGCGCTGAAAAGCATTCTCTCTTTTAACTGTGTGCAGTTGTATTGACTCAAGTGTTAGCATTCTTCACCTCTGCCATTTTTATAGTTCAAAATATTTTTAAACAACGAAAAGAATACAGCCTCAGCTGAAAAAAAAACCTTAGAAAACTATGGTCAAAATAATGCAAGATGCCCAAAGTCTGGAAGAGGTAAAATGTGTTCAAAAAGGGGGACTACAAATTCTGTAATGCTTCCACATGTAGAGAGAATACAAAGCACTGCTAGACAACCACATCACCCCAAGATTATTACATAAATGGCCTTATGGAGAAAGTATCTGTAGTGAGACTTCGTACCTGCCTTTTTACACTCCTTGATATTAGGCAAATTGTTGCAGGGGAGCAGTGGGACAGAGAGGAGAAAAGACCTGCAGGCCAGATTACGGGAATAACTCGATAAAGAAGAGTTAGATAAGCAAGACATGTTTAAGTAAGCTGCATTTTTGCTGCAGGTTTAGGAAATTCCAGTGCCTTCCTTGGTGTGTCTGCAGGGAGTATTATTGTGTGTAATTTTGCTTGAGTGTTTGCTATCCTTGAGCAAAGCAGGCAAGACTTATGAGCATCTCCAGGTTACTAATTTCTCAACCAGCAGAAGCCGCCACTGGGAAGTGCCCTTTGATACCACCAAGCACTGCTTTGAAAAAGCACATTCCTGAAACAGAAAATATTGGAGATGGTGTTAGTAGCTGACATTATAGTCCTGGAGGAATGATAAACCAAAGCTCTGCTTCAATTTGAGCTAAGCTACCAGTGAATCCAATATAAAGAATCCAATATAAACAGGCATATCAAATATGCTTTAGCAGCCTAGAAGCACAAACTTCTCAGGTTTTCTGGGACAGCATATATCTTAAATCATGCAGTGCTTTAAAAAATCTCAACTATATAGACTTACCAGAGGTTTATATTGCAGGTTGGATTTGTTGGGGTTTTTTTTGGTTTTTTACTTGCATTTTGTCGTGTTTTTCAAACATAGAGCAAAGAAAGAGCCGTTTTCTTAAATACAAAGAAAATATATTTTATGCTTTTCCTCTCTTCTGCCCATGTATGTGTACTTCAGCACACTAAGTTTAGTCCTGTGCTGTAAAATCGCATGGAGTAAAAAGTCATACCATAATGAATTAGATACATGCATATCTATATGTACACATAGTAAATATAAATATATATACATATGTGCACATACATGCACAGTCACCTGTAATTCTGCACCTTTTACCTAGAAAAGTATCACAGTGAGGAACAGACACTGCAAACCTAACCCTACATGTCTCCCTTAAAGCTTAATAATGAGTTTACTTGACAAAATTCACATCTAAGCAGCTCTGGTTCTAGTAGGTTCTTCCTTTCCATGATGCTCAACTATCCCCTTTTTTCACAACTCATTTCAGCACCCACTGGGGTGAGATGTAGTGGACACGAGCAGAGGTTGCAAGGACAAAGTATGCTGTGTATGAGATAACGAAAATATGTTGTTTCTTATCTCTTCCACCCCAACCAACCCTTAAGCTTCCCTTTACAGACGCTCAGTGACTAGCTCTGCTCTGCTTGTAAAGATGGCTCAGTGCGTCCCTGCTGGGTGGCCAGACATGGTGCTATCTCACACATCTGAGAAGAAGCAATTTGAGGCATACACTCCTTTCTCCTATTTTTGGAAGCAAAAAAAAAAAAAAAAAAAGCTGGAGGGGAAAAAAGAAGGGAAAAATCTTGTCAGGCCGAAATTGCAGATCAGATCCCTTACCTTTACTATGTACACCACTCAGAATGCAAATTGTTGCTAGCAAAAGAGTGATTACCAAAAAAACCCACCCCACCATAATATCTTAAGACTAAATATATATATTAGACAGAGTTGCCAGATCTCTAGTGACATGTGGCCTTTGCAATTTCTGTGAATTCCTGGAAGGTAAGTGTTAATTACAGTAAGTGGACAAAAACTAATGACTTGTTTTGGAGTTAATGTCCCATTCAAAAAGGATTACTGTTGTTATCAACCACATCAGGCAATTAATGGCATCCATAATGCTTAAAAATTAACAGTGGCAGCATAGCTGAGTGACTGTTTTGAAAAACTGGTCATTCCTTGGAGATTAATGAGCAATTTTCTGTCAGAGAGCAGGATGCACTCTGGTAGAAAACTGACAAAAGAGGCACCATCCTCAGGGGATTATTTTTAACAATCCATTTTGCTGCGCATATTTAAAAGGAAATTTGGTAGATATCGCTGCCATTCCAGAAGTATATGCTCATTTATTTTTCCCCTCAAACATTATAAGCCAATATATGACAAGTTACACTGAACTGGATATCTAGAATCTAAAATGAATAATTACAGGGGAAGAACCAACAAGGTGTAAAACACTGCATAAGGATTCTTTCCCAATTGCTTTCATTTAGGTTTGTTAGACAAATAACTATCAGCATTGTAGGCAATTAGATTTCACTTAAATCAGTCACAATCAATTAATGTGAACTGTTTCACTATTTTTGCTTAAGTGTGTCTAAGCAGGTACTCTGTTTTAAAGTAAAAAGTTTCAGAAGAGTGCGATCAAATACATTTAATTAGAACTACAATGACTGTGATTCTTACTAGAAAGTTGAAGTGTGGTTTACAAATATATATCCATATATTTTTTTGTAAAGAATTGTCCTACTTTAAAACTTCCATTTTTTTTAAACCAAAACTTGGCCAAGATTCTATTTTGTTTCCCCACTTATCAGTTTGGCCATTGACTTACACCTGCACAGACTAAGACTGATCAGATGTGTAGTACCCAGTATAAACTTAGCACAAAGTATGGAAGAGGCCAGCAGCTCCCAGCTATCCCAGCTCACACTGATGTTTCACATGAAAAAACTGGCTGTGACCCACAGCCTGTGGGCTTGCAGTTCAGGTCCAGGTCTTAGTTCCCTTTTTTGCCCTGAGGGTTGCTGATACTCCTGCCTTACTTCTCTCACAGAGCCTCAGCCAGCTCATCATTTATAGCTCTCCAGTCCACTTCGAATAAAATTATACACCACCACCAAGGGCTTCCTCTCTGGGCCTGGAAAAGACTGGCATATATAACCAGTTTGTGGGTAGGAGGGAAAAAGTTTCAGAGTGAAAATATTGCCAATTGATTTGTTTTGCATGGAAGTCTTCACAAACTAAGCTCCTCTTCCAGAGGCTGCAGAATTGTTACAAGTGTTTATGATGTACCCCTGAGCAGATCTCGTCCTGTCAGTGAGCCCAGATGACAGAGAAACAGTAAAACTTGTTTCTAGAGAAAGGGAAGCAAAGGTGGAAAAGGTGAAACAAAGAAATCAGAAGGCACTGATTTCCTCAGAGAAAATTCTGCAATGGTCTAGGCTTTCCTGAGAATTGTCAGGCATGTGGACAAAAAAGGAAAGCATAAGGGAACTAGGCAAGTTTTAACAAAGATATTCAGGGCCACCTGGGTAAATTACTTTCCTTCTCAAGGACCTTTCTGAAAACAAGCAGATTTTCTATCTCATTGAGGATTTACACATTGCAGTTCCTAAAAGTAACCCAGTGCAGGGTCCCTGACAGTGTGTTTCTGAACAGTTTCCTTCCAGCCCTCATCTTGGCTGCCGTGGCTTTAGCTGCAAGGCTTGGCAGTGGTCCACAGCTTTGTCCCAAAGTTCTGGCGGCTGCTCTCCCAGCATATGGTCTATTCATTTTTCCCCCAGCTGTTACTCAGCCAGGGAGACCCTGCTGTCTCCCGGCTACAGACCTTTGTTCAGAAACAGGGAATCAATTTTCTCCTTATTAAAGGGGCACGAGGAGCAGAGGGGAAGTGAGCAGGTATTCACATGAACCTCACACACCCTAAGCCAAGTGCTGATACAGAGGCTTGATCTCACTGAATAGTCAGTCAAGCCTTCAGAGGGCAGTTCAGACTCTTTGGTGTGGAGCACTGTTTAGGAGTATGTGGCAACCAACCTCCTTACTTCCTTACTATTTTTCCATCTCATTTATCCTTCACATTCCACGTCCTGGAGGATCAGTGACTATTCTGGAGCTTAGATTCCTTATGCATAAAATTGCATGGTGCCTATGCCAAAACATGTGCTCATGGTAGGACTTAAAGGGACCTTCTGTGTCTTTCAGTAGTGGGCAGGGTCAAATTAACAGAAATAAAGGATTGACTCACCTCTCCTTGAATTGTAGGGGTGTGATTTGACTAACCAGTTAAGGTAAAGCCATGCAGAAATAGTGCTGCAAACTTATCTGAGTTTACTTAAGAATTGCTTTAAGTACTCTGCAAATAAGGACCTATAAGTTAAAACGTGTAAGACCATTTGACATGTGGAAAAGGTACACTGAAAGATTGTCACTGGCCCACACCTCAGAAAGCCAATGAAATAAAACTACAAGGAAGAAAAGATGGGGAGTGAGTTGAAGAAGGAGAAAAGGTTGGTGCAGCAGGGAAATCAGATCAGTTCTGTAGTAAAGGTGATTTTTACAAACTCCCATTAAGAAATCAGTAATCTACATGAAAGAGAGACATTTCATGGCTTGCTTGCTTGGCAGCTTGCTGCCAAATGACCAAGACTAGTAGCTACTGGAGTTATTGGAACCTTCGTTCAACCAAGAAACTTATTGTTTGCTTTCAGTTCCTCCTAAATAAAATAAGCAAAATATTATCAAGCACAAATTGCCAAAAAAAGGAAAATTTTCACATGAATAGGGTGCTGAACTAAGGAAGAGAAATTGCGAGCAACAAAACTCTCAGCCACATAGTCAGAAAACAGAAGGATCTAAAGTACAAAACACATCAAGAGACATTTTCATTTATCACAGTTTCCATGATTTTTTAATCATCTGGGACAGTGTTGTGAGCATAATAGCATAAGAGTCTGCTCAGATAATGGATTTATGAACAGAAAAATGCAAAGCAAATGGATCACAAGCCTCACAATGAGTTCAGAATGTAGCTGGAGTAAACTTGTACTTCCAATCTTAAATTTTTCACATATGTAAATCTGTCTTGGGTTGTACATGGCAGAGGTTGGATGGGACTCAAAGGGAAAGCCCCTAGTATCTCCCTGCAAGTCCATCTGAGGTGACCCAGCATGTAACAGCACAGTAGTTTTTCTAGCACTTACTATATTGATTACTACCCGCGAAATATTCCCTCTCAAGCTGCTGTTGCTTCAGTAACCATCACAGTCACAAAGACAGTGGCAGTCATTTACTGGTTTTTGACTTCAACTCTGCTGCTTCTTTCTCCCATAGATTCGTTTCCAGTAGGTCCTCAGTGTCCTGCTCAGCACAACTTCCATGTCACCAGGTCATGTTGGGTCTGTTTCTTTTTCCTTCCTCCTTTTGCTGTGGGGTTCACCAATGCTGACCCCAGATCTTCATCTGAAAGAGAAAGCAGCCTCAAAGTTTGTGGATGAGAGTTCATGGAACACTAAGGAAAGACTGCAAACTCTTGGTGGATGAACAGTTGCCAGACTTGCCCATTGCTGTGGTTTTCAGAATTAACACCAACCACTGTTTCTTTTGTCCTGAACTAAACTGAAGCCCCTTTAGCATCCACATACATTTTTCTGCTCTCACTAAATACATGGATTAGCATAACACAGCTTTGATTTGAGAGTGCACAGAGATAAAACAAGAATGTCGGGATAAGACAGCAGGACACTGAAGTTGAAGTGACAGAAAATAAAACAATAACTGTAGACTTGAGTGCATACACTGAAAGGACACTTAGTTTTGGTTTTCATTATTACAGGACAGCAGGACCAAAAGAGCAGTGACCAGTAGAAAGTCAGTGAGAGGAAAGAAATCTTCTCCTTGGAATGGCAAATTAATTGATACTGCAAGAACCACGTCAGGGTCATGATTCAATAGATAAGGGGTTGCTAATAAAGAGCATGCTGGCCTTTTTGGAGGTGTCTTGTGGCCCATAGCAGAATGCACAGTGACAAATTTTGCCCTACTTTGTGAATTAGGAATCATGGCCTCCTGTACAAGATGGTCCAGAGGACAACTCAAAACATTTTGCTATTAAATACTCCGTGGAAGTAAATTGCATCAATTACTTTAATCAAAAAGTATTTTCTTTTCCCCTGTCCTCCCTGTCACTCTTTTTTTCCTTCCCTCCTCTGCCTCATTTGCTGCTGATCTCCTTCTGGATTTTCTACTTGAGAACTCAGGCTTCCAACTCAGCTTTCTAAATTAGATGGCATAGATAAGATACTTCAAGATGTGCTTATGTGTGCCTAGCACTCAGACCAATTTTGTCCTTCCTTCAGAGGTGGAAATAGTCATTCACATCCTCTACCTATGAATATCACCATTACTGACTTAACAATGTTCTGGTCAGCAATCACCAACCTCAAACAGATTTTTTTTTCTTTTTAAATTTCTGGGCTGAGACAGATTCTGCTGGTCAGATACGAGACAGAGCATCTGAAATGAGGATTTAAATGGTAACCATACACAAACACATATGCATGCAGTCTCTGGTGCAGGAGGAAGGAAAAAGGTGAGAAATTCTCAGATATAAAATAGAATTGGGGAAACAAAATGAGTTTCACTCACATGTTCACTGCTAAGTAGATAGGCTAGAACTGTTCTTAAAGCACAGCACAGACTTTATCCTGTAGCTGCGTCTGAGCAAATGTGTCAATTTTCAGTGGACAGACAGGCCAGGATTTAAGGGGATGTGAATAGCAGGGTGGGATTCCGGGTAAACCTCAGATAAGAACGTGGATTTCACCTACTGTGAAGGCATATCCATAGGAACCACTGGTATTTCTCCCCTCCTGTACTTTGGTATGGCTCCATTCCTTTACAAACGCAACTAAATCTAACTACCTACCTACCAGTGGACCAAGACTCTGGAAGTTTCACTGAAATTAGTCAAGACTCTAGTAATTCCACTAGTCTTAGTGGATCTTTCTGCAGGAGCAGGTGTTTGTTAGCAAGAGAAGGGATTTCATAATCTGAACTCTACTTATTGAAAATCAATCTGCTGCCAGGATTATTAGAATCCCTGCACTGCATATACAGCACATTGGACTCTAGAAAATCTATTTCATTTACAGAAACTACAAATATACAAGTTCACAGGATTGATATAAACCAACACGGGGGTTCCTTTGGCTGCTTTCAGACCAGACCATTGCATTTTAGATAGTAGTGCAAGACTTTAAACTTGTGTATCCACAATTTGGGGGCATATTTCCCAATTTAGGGGGCATATTTCCCGATTTCTCCTTTTTAAGCTAATCAGTGAAATCTATTAACACACTGTCTCCTTGTACTATCCAGACATCCCAAAAGTAAATATACACAAATCATCTGGAATTCTGCTCCATGTCCAGAGGAGTCCACCACATCTGTGAACCCCACAGTTCTACTGAAGTATTAAATGTCTGGTGGGAAGGCACATTCAAGCAACGTTGGCTTGTTTTCATTCTCTACTTTCAAATGCAGTTTGCCATGGCCAGTCTATTTTCTGAGGCTCGCTGCTAGAGATATTCTGGATTTGGAATCTCTGACATACACCCTTGTTTTACTGTGCACCATAAAATATGCTACTAAATCAGTTCTCTCCCCCAGCAACCTCATCCCAATCCTTTGGGCTTTAAGACCACTCGTCGACAGCCACCTTGCTCATGTTTCTCTGGAGAGACTTCACTTAACAGATTGCTTCTTGGTTTTATCAGAACAAGTATAAATACAGGCTATCTCAATCCAGCAGCCTAGCTCTTCCTTAAAGTGTGGAATTATTTCTGTTGCCCACTGTATCAGCAGACTGGGATAGCAGCCCTGAGAAAATGAGTCCATCTTGGTATGACTCATTTCCACAAACTCTTGGTTCCTTGTATTTTGAATTAAATTAAAATACACTGATTGATACTGGCATACTGGAAAAAATCAATATTTGACCCAAATACCTTTAACAATAACATGTTCAAGTGTTACAGTGATTTCCTCTGGAGAGTACAGATTAGATTTCATATTCATTCAATCCAGAAAAGACAATATTAATGGAATATAAATGTTAAGAATTGAACCCACAAATTACAGGTAGATCAGAAATAAAGTGTGTCCTTGTTTCCTGTCAGACATTAGGGTCTGAGAGTACATAACCACAAATCAACAAGCATGGAGTTCAGTACAGCTAACAAGCACTAATTGGTTTTCCAAGTCAACCAGGAGGAGATACAGGAGTACTTCTTTGGCTACACAAGTAAATTATGGTAGAAAGAACCCTCTCTAATTGCCGTATCATGGTGACAACACAAAAGGAAATCACATCACAAGACAGGGAAGATGGAAGTACAGAGGACCACCAGTGTGAAGAAGAGACAGAAAAAAAATCCATCTTTCAATAAAGCTCTACAAAATTTCTCCACCTCCCTTGCCTTGCTCTTCATGCTGTGTTGTTCTGTCTTTGTTAGCAGTTGTCTTCTTTTCCCTGGTGTCCTTATTTCTTCTCTCTTTCCTCTTTTTTTCTTTTTGTCACTGCCAAAGCACACAGCCTAACAAATTCCATGTGTGTGAATAGGGAGTTTGAAGTATATATTATTCTTCTATTTTTTGTGTATGTTCAAAAAAGGGGGTTGAGTTTGGAGCTTGGGGTTTTGAGTGTTGAGTCCAAATGGAAAGTGTTCACATAACATGTGATATATCCTCTTCAAGGAGACCTGGAACACCTGCCACGGGTGTAGCTCAGCATTCACATGTGGGCTGCTATTCTGAATGAAGGAGAGCACAGAAGACCTACACGCATGTTTGAAACCTTACGGTAGCAAAAAAAAGTGTAAAAATCTCTACAGTTCTAATGCAATGATATTGCAAGTACAACTTGCGTTATTTTTGTGCAATGACAACTTTTTTGGTATTCCTATAGTGCTCTTGTATTTGCAGCTACAGACAATATAATTGCCTCTTTAAGAGTTTCTCAGCAAAAACATATTAATAGCACCAGTCTGGCTCAAAAGTACAAGGTCATTCAAATCCTTTCCAAATATATTCTTTGCCAAGGGCAACTACCACTACTAGAAGCAACCCCTTAGGTTGGTAAAACAGCAGTTCATCCCTTATGGTATGTTAGAGCCACAAACATTTGAGGGAGGGAAAAAAAACCAAAAAGACAGCCTTATTATATTTACTTGCATGAAAATCACAAGTCTTTCCTTTATGCTTCTGACAGAAATGCTTCGATTCAATTAAAGGAATTGCATTTAGTATCTGCATATTTATCAGCTGCTGTCTGTTGTCCTAGCATATAAAGGCAGAAGACGGAATATGTTCTTACATTCATATCAAATAACATGAGAGAGCTAGAACACGAGTGTAGCTTAGCATAAACTTCCTAAATTGAGTTAAACTAGGCACTGATCTCTCTGAACACCCTAAATGAACCTTGCCGAAATGGAAAAGGTGGTGTGTTTTCACTGACAAGAAATGGGTTTTACAAAAAAAAGATTCAATTTTATAACCTACCTAATTAGAGTAAACAAAGAGAAAGAAAAGATATCGGAATTCCTTTCAGTTTGTGGCCTTTTTTATTTAGGGATTTGTATTGAAAGTATTAAATTCAGCAAGATAGGTATGATCTTTTTAGTTACTGTATTTCATATCTTGAAAATATGAGCACATGAAATAAAGGTATGATCAAGCCTGACACATGATGTCTTAGGCAGAGCTTGTGTGGGATGACACCTAGGTTTTCTTTTCAATACCGAGGACAGAGTGGTTAAAGAAAGACAAGGGCAGCCTAAAATAATCGAGTTAGAAGTTACAAGCATTGTTCTACTATTAACAACCATCCGTGAAGCCCACTGAAAATCATCTCCTGTCAGCCCCAGACACATGTCAAGAGTCTGTTACTGCCATCTGTATGCTGTTTCCTGACTGTGACACTGCTCATATTGCCTGTTTTGGATAAAACAACGCCACACAAACTGTGCTTTTTTAGAGACATTTGAAGAACCCCACATGATATTATATTGTTACGTTACAAAGAATTATAAAGAATTTCATATCGTGAAACATTTAGCACTTTTCTTCCCACCAATGGCACCTCCTCTATCAATTCAGAGGGCTGTGGGGTGAATCAGATTCCTACACACATCCACAGCAGAACGCAAAATCTGTGTAATGAGTGGGAAAAGGGGGTTCAAAGAAAGAAAAATAATTTTGCATGCATTACCTTGAAGAGCTAAGTTTTACCCTTACTCCTGCGATGGAGTTTTTGTGTTACACTGCCAGTGTACAATTACAGAGGTGCCTTAAATCAGACTTGTGATCATTTCATGCTCGTCATTTTATGGCCTCCACATGGTCCATGGAATCTGTTTTAGAGGTAATGTAACCACTTAGTGCTACTCCCAGTAGCCCAGGGAATCTTTGCTACCAGCACACACAAATTATGAAAACAAATGATGAAATTATGCTACGAATGCAAATTATGAAAAAACACCTCCTACCTTGTTTTAAGAGAGCTTGGGAATCAACAGTAGTCCTTCCTTACTTTAGTTCTCCCATCTGTTAAACAGGAAAGTGACATACTTTAACCCAGGAACACACTGAAGTTATGTTATTGAGCAGATAAGAAGCATTAGGACGCTAGGCAAGACTACCATAGAAAGTATTTCTACCGTGACACAGTCAGTATTTCTACATTCAGGATTAGGTTTGAATCTTGGGAACAAAAGTGAGGATAACACCTCAAAAAAAGAAAACTAAAGTAAGTATCAAATTACTACTCATTTTATGGGTACCAGCCATTCAGGGTGATAAATTAGGCAGTGAATATGACACAAATTATATGAGATCTTGTAATTAAAGACACTTTTGCATTACATACAGTGCAAGAGGTTGTATTAAGATTGCAAAGACTTCTAGCATTTTCCATTATTTATGGTTTTGATTTCGCATAGTTAAAATTCTCCAAATGAAATCTTTCAGAATGCAAACGGTTTGGTTTATTCCACCTTTTAAATTTATTTCATAGTTCAAGAGAATCAACTTTCTTCCACTGATGGGGATTCCAGCCGTTCACAGAAAGTCTTTATGCTCTTAAATCTCAAAGTTAGTTGAGAGAACTTTGATATTCTTTATCACTTGCTCATCATGTTTTGGTCATGGAACAGAAACACCTTTGAATCGACAGGTATAAATAAATTCCATCATAACATGAATAATGCCAGCCAAATTGGGCCTTTGTAGTCTATTAAACAAGTAAAATATACTAATGGCAATAGAAGTACACCAGTGTAATTTAGTGGAAAGTGAAACTCTATAGTTTATATTCGCAAAAGCACTCCCGTTCCTACTTCTCACTGAAATAATTTTGCAGGGATTTTGCACCTGAATATCTTGGAAAATTTATGCCTTTAAATTTTTGTTTTTATTTTGCATTTGATCTTTGAATGAGTAACTCAGACTGTTAGTCAGTAAGACCACGCTTGAGAGGTAACATACTATTTTCTCTATCTGTGAGATCAACATGTGTGGTCAAATACCTTTTCATATCGGTCACCAATTTCCTTTTTGTTTAACATAAAATTTCTGGAATGCCAGAGGGGAGACAAAAGCAAATTGTCTTGTAAGTAAATGCTAAATACTTTTAGAGGACAGAGGGAATTAATTGCCTACCACATGTGGCAGGTTATCTGTCAGGTTATCTCCTGAAGGATAATATTTCATAAATTAACAAGAAATAAAAGTAATATCTGTTGTAAAATTACCTATCTGGTTCTTCGCCAGGCTAACCCTTTCAACAAAAGTGGTCTAATACATTCAGAAATATTTTAAAATTCAAGTTTCTTCTGCATGTCTTGCATCTGTTAATGCTTGGTTATTTTAACTGTGGCTCACATTGGAGGGTCTTGCATCTATTCTATGAACCTTCTATTCACAACATCCCAAGAGATAAAAGCATTTCCATTTTATAGACCAGGCAATAAAATATATTGAGAAGACTAGAAGGGCAAAGGAGTTAGGTGCCCTACCACTCCTGGAAAGTCATAGGCCAAAGTTTGGCATTAGGCTCCTAAACAATGCATGGAAAGAGCCTAGGATGCCACGTTGGGATTTTTTGGGCCAATGTCCTAGTCAGGAGTCACTTCAAGCTAGCTGACGCTGCAGAGTTTTGGTAAGTTCCAAAGAAAGAATGTTATTCTTTCTCTCTCTGACTGCATGTCATGGTTCCTTTACCTCCTCCTGGAGTAAAATCAGCCTTTTCTCGAACATTCACTTGGAGGACAGTTGTACAGCAGCTACTGCCTCCCTTAATCCAGTGTCAGTGGTTTAAGCGCTCCGCTCACCTGTGAGAATATACCTTCAGTTCCTTTCTCTAATTGCAAGGAACTTTCAATTCCCAGGTGAATCATTTTGCTACGAGGTTGCATACTGTGGTGATATATGATGTTTGTAGCACTGTCTGTCAAAATTGCAACATTTTGCCAAAATACAGAAGGAAGTAGTAAGCATCAGCATGGCTGGTTAGGTGCCATAGTGGTTAGGCGGTTTGGAGGAAAAGCTATGAACCATTTTCTGCTCCTCTGAATATTTAATACATGAGACTTAAACATTCATTGAATTCAGATAATATTTACTTAAGCCATTAGTCAATATTTTCCTCATTAAGGATGGCAGGATTTGACCCATTCCACAATCAATCCAGTGGCACCAGGTAAATAACATCGTTTTTAACTCACAGTTTTCATAAAAAAGGTTTCCTTAAGCAAATGGAATGAAATTTACAGATGCAGCACACATAATATTTAGATGTAATATTAGCTCCATCAGGAAGAAAAAATCCTGAAAGTTAACAAAAATTGATTGATGCTCCCTGACTGGAAGTGTCTGTAATTTTTTGCATGATAGCAATATGGAATGTGTTAACTCCATGAACACCAGTCTCCTTTACAACTGCTGTTGCTATTCTAACCACATTATCAACCTCACACATGTTTACCTCAGGGATATTTAGCCAGCCATAATTGACTTCTGCACAAAAAGAAAGCTGCAGGCAAGGTTTAATCCTTTTGGGCTTGCCTTCTCAGTAAAATAAACAAGTATCTATGAGAATTGTAACTAGATCTAGTATAAAATCAGAGCATGGGGTGAACCTGTTCAGTCTTTTTCAATTTTATAATTCTTAAAATTTTCACAATTAGGATATCTGGAAATTAACATCTTTGCATGTAAGATGTTACAAATAAACAGAGAATTCAGCATCTCCACTTCCAATAACGGCATTTCTCTAATTGTTATTTAACCATGTCAGATTCCATTATGGAGGTGGAGTTTTAAAAAGCCTGTTGTACTACTATCACACTAAACTTCAGCTGATAAGGTTAATGCCAGGTAGCAGTGACTGCACATAAACTCTAGGTGAGATTAATCTTCCTTAATATGGTAGGTGGTGTCATGGTTTAACCCCAGCTGTCAGCTCAACCTCACACAGCCACTCACCCCCTGCCCAGGAGGATGGGGGAGAGACTCGGAGGGGTGAAAGTGAGAAAAAGCATTACTTGAGATAAAGAGAGTTCAGCAGGCAAAGAAAAGCTGTGTATGCAAGCAAAGAAAAGCAAGGAATTGGTTCACAACTTCCAGTGGGCAGGCAGGTGTTCAGCCTGGAAAGCAGGGCCCCATCACGTGTAACAGTGACTTGGGAGGACAAACTCCATCACTCTGAGTGTCCTCCCCTTTCTTCTCCTTCCCCCAGTTCTATATGCTGAACATGACACCATATGGTGTGGGATATTCCTTGGGTCAGTTGGGGTCATTTGTCCCAGCTGTGTCCCCTCCCAACTCCCTGTGCATCCCCAGTCTCCTCTCTGGTGGGGTGGGGTGAGAAGCAGAAAAGCTCTAGAGTCTGTGTAAGTGCTGCTCACCAGTAACAAAACCATCCCTGAATTATCAACACTGTTTTGATGGGCCACAAACCCAAAACACAGCCATAAACCAGCTACTATGAAGAAAATTAACTCTGCGCCTGTCAAAACCAGCACAGGTGGCTAAGACTGGTGTTCAGGACATCCTTTAACCTGGTGCTGCCAGGGAAAGAAAGCAGGCCTGCACTGCTTTTACTCACATGCCCTATTCCCAGTGCTGCACAGATTTGTCTCTTGTGCTGATACCAACACTTGTACAAATATATGGTAAATTGTTCAGGGAGCTGATCTGGCTGAAAACCAGCCATTTTCACCCAAGCTTAGTTTTAGCTCAGATCCGCTCACCACATGGTACATCTCACACTTCGTGATGAACACATGAAGAAGGGGGAAGACTCCAAGACTGTTTCTTCTGACAGCAGGGCCAGCTTAAACTGATAATTCATCTTTTTCTTCAAATAGTTGGAAAGAAGCATATTCTAGAGTTGCATCTTTTCTTTGCTGACAACAAAAGAAGCTCAGAAAACTAGCTTGAGCTTAAATATCTAACTGCAGATAGCTGAAGTGGGAGAGATCTCATCCACGAGCAAAGCAGTCCATATTATGATAAAAATTCAAAACAAAGTATTACTTTAGGGCTTTAACTCCCTACATCAGGTTAATCATCTCAAGTGTAGGTAAAGGCAACCAGTGCTAGGCTATGAAATAGATGAGAAGGGAGGACACTCAGGATAAAATTCTTGCTTCATAAAATGAACAAAATCAAACTTTTTGTTGATGTAGAGCCCATAAGAATTTTATCCCACAGTCCTATGTTTTAATCTGTTTTCATCCATTGCTTAGCTCTTAACAAATCAATTAATATATCTCTCCTTTCTCTATCTGTAAAATGGTCATTGATGGGACTGTATTTGTAAAATACTTTCTTATAATATGTATGAAGGAATTATTTAAGTGTTAAGTACATTATTATCTACTGACAAGTCATCTGCTCTGCTAGCAGAGCAATTACAGAAAATGTTCTATATATTTATATGCAGATAAATCTAGATATAAGTGAAAAGATTGAAGGGGGAAAAATGAATGATTTCCTTAATTTGCTCTTTCATATATGAAATTTTGTATAAAAGCTTTTGTAAACTGTTTTCTGACCTAAGTTACAAATCCTATTTCTTGCAGGAAAAAGAAAAAAAACCAACCTCTTAACTCTTAACTTCCATCACTCCTCAAGTAACTGTGGTCCAAACAGAATGTATATGTGGAACGTGTATGTGGAAACAAGCAGCAGGTTTTAACCACAGAATGATATTCTGCACTCAGAGTGATAGAAAGAAGCTTGATTTTCTAAATACAACAATTTGGGGTGTTCCTAGTAGATATGATAATTTTAAGCATATGTGCATATATAGGGGAGGTGTTGTAATGAGTCAGGCATGATATTATGGTTTTAATCAAAAAGCAGCAATCATGGTATGAAAGCCTATAAAGATACTATAGATATCTATAGTTAGATATAGATACCTATAGATATAGATATCTATAGAGAGAGAGATAAACATATTTATAGATATAGATAAATAGACATAGATAGATAGATGTAGATAGATATAGATATTTATAGCCTATATATACTTCAGACTTTTTCTATTTTACTTGTTTTTCCCTGAAAATCTATGAAGATATCATCAAGTAAAAAACTTTGAACTGGGAGCCTTAAAGTATTAGTGTAGGTTTGCAGAATATAGCACAACTTTGCTTTATTCTTAGTGCATTACCCTCACAGTGTTAGAGCAACCAATAGTATTGTGAGAGAGGACAGAATGCCAGCCTCATGAGAAGTTCCTGACAGAACTCTGCCCTCCTTCAAGGAATTCAAACATGACTCAAAGGGTGACAGGAAAAGGTAACAAACATTTGAATACTAAAGGCTGGCGATGACTGAAACCAAGAGGGAAGCAATGAGAAGGGCAATAACAACTGCACTGTGGTTCAGAAATAGAAATCTTTTCTAAAGGATGTAGTGGCATATGAGAAATCCAGAAAGTCAAGTTGTAGAAAAAGAGGTCAAAAACCAGTATCCTGTGAGTATAGAAATCTGTAAGAATGTCAGCTTTAATGAAATGTACACCTTCAATATGTAGTTACAGCTGAAAGCTCAAAAAAATAAGCTGAGTCTGGTTACATGTTAGAAGAATATCCAAGTTTTTCTCACTGATTGTATTCTGTAGTGATGGCAGTAACAAATAACAACATTTGATGAATAAAAATAAGAGTATTCCTGTGAAATGTATATCCACACACATCTTAAGTTCTTTTATCAAACTAAATAGAGGATCATGAAATGGTTAAGGTTGGACTGGACCTCTGGAGGTCATGTGGTCCAACCCTCCATTCACGAAGAGTCACCTAGAGCTGTTTGCCCCTGACCTTGTTCAGATAGCTTTTGGGTATCTCTGAGGATGGAACAGGGAATTTAACACCACAACTCCAGAATCATCTCCACAGATACTTTTGATTGTCATTCCATAGAAAGATGAAGAGGACTTCCAAAATAGCCTCAAAATCTTCTTATAGACCTTAGAAAAATCTGGGGTAATTAAACCACTATGTTAAATGATGTTGGGACAGGTTCTTTTATTAAGGGTGCAGCAACCCCTCTTGCAGATTGTGAGTCTGAGAATACAGTGCTGTAGGACATATGTAAGAAATGTGAATATATCTCAGTCTAAACTCCTGTATAAAAATTAGACTAGGCGTATGGAAACTAGAGAGATTGAAAGCACAAGCTGAACCTGCATTGAAACAAATACATCACAGAAAAGATAAAGAGCTACTACTAAATATACTGCAGTAAATATAAAAATAGATTATTATTTATCATCAGTTTTTAATACATCAAAATTTTTCTCATATACTTATGCAGACAGCTTGAAATAATTTTTGCTCAAATCATTAAAAGATGTATTACTCCTACTTTGGAGTATTATATGCCATCACCAGTCTAAAATCCTTAAGAGGTGGTCAGCTCTTTTATTATAGTGTTTCTAAAGCCTCCCAGAGTACTTGCAAAGCTGAAATTTGTTTTCATGTATATGAAAAGATAGCAATCTTTTCACTGTATTTTAAATCCCATGTGAAGTTGAATTACATTTTAAGAATTGTCACTTCTGCATTGGTTGTATGATTTGTCATTCACTGGACTGCTGTTATTAAGGAATGAAAAGGCAGGAAGCAGCAATTTAACCAAGTAACACGTTATGCCCTGGTCTGCTCAGCGGGCTCAGGGAAAGTTCATTTGATTTACTCCGGGAAGTGAGCAGAGAAACAAGAGAATTCTCAGGATGTTCAATAACAAACTTTTACTTGCAAACTAGAGAATATTAAGGTACGATACAGTACTCGGCAAATTTTAAAATGTAGCCGTTTTGATTAGAAATGCAACAATATAAAAGCATAAAAATAATGCTTAAGAAAATATATAAGGAAAAAGAAAGAAAGGATAAGAGTAGAAATATATATAGTCTCCATCCTTGGAACCACAAATAAGACTTGATTGTTGCAATTTTGATATTGTCGGTCGAAGTGACGGTTGCAGTCCTGGTCTGTTGGGGTGGGGGAAACCCATGAAACACAAAGTCTGGTGGGTTAATATTATGCTCAGCCTCAGTGGGACTGCCTGGGTACTTCTCCTGGGATGGGAAGTTTTACACTGGATGCTGTAATACTGTGGATCATGGGACACTCTGGGAATGTTTGACACCTTCTAAGACATGACAGCTGCCTCTAACGTGTCAGCGTAGTCTATCAGTTATGGCCCATCAGAAGGGATGAACTCCTTCAGGCTTATGTTCTGGTGCGTTCCTGAGGGGAGTTTTCACTTGTGTAAGGACTTTAACATGATGAAAAGCACTATCCCACCTCGCAGGACTTGCCTCTTTGTTTGAGAACAATTCTGCAGTGAGTAGGTCAGCAAATTAGGGCCATTTTCAATGTAAATTTCTAAACAGCATCAGAAATGCATGCAGGTTGTTGCACACACTGGTGAGATGTAATGGAGTTGAGTACATATTCTACTCATCCTCCTCCAGCAGAGTAATCCAGAACACAGTAGCATCTAGAACATCCTCTGGAGCAATCTACAAGCAATCTTCAATACTGTACTAAAGTCAGTCTGCTGCAATGCCTGTCACTCTATTAATAGCACTGAAACCAAGGGCAGCATGGCAGCCAGTTGTTTCATTTCTTAGGGAAATACACTTTTTAATGAACAAATATATGAGAAAGTTACACTTTCTTCCCTCTCCAAACGTTCCCACTTCAATTATAACACTTACATTTTGATCTCACAGAGCCTATTTTCCATGTAGACTGTAAAACGTCCACTGGGAACTATTCAGTGTATGAATAAATAATTCTCTGTATGCTACAATGTATATCTGTTAATGGCACCACAAATATATTGATCTCAACCATCTACTTATCAACATGGTTTTCTATATCAACACGTGTGAAAAATTGTCGTGTACAAGGGCTGGCAAACCACTCAGGACAGCAAGGAGAAACTTACAATGAAAGATTGTACCAGAATTTGTACAATTACAAGCTTCACAAACAGATAAGTTTCCTGTCTCTGTTTCTCTTTTAAATTTCTGCCATATAGCATGATCAAGGGGTTATGCGTCTGAATCCCAGTTTTCCCATATGCTAGCCAGAGGTTATCCATTTGTTTGTGGGGTGGCTGCTGGCTTTCCCGTCTTCGTGTCCTTTATTCTACTTCCAGCTGCCCTGAACAGTTATCAATAAGTTACCAGTCTGTGCTGCAATCAGTTTCCTAACTCATTTCTGCTCCTACAAAAAAAATATCTTTTTCTTATTCTTTTTAAATTTTTTATTACTCAGATCAATACAGCTAGAGTTCTGTGTCTGTCTCGCCTCCACTCAGCAGAGCCAGCCAGTGTGGGGACCAGCCGGTTTCTCAGTAATGTTCATTCTAAGAGAGCAATTTTTTTTCCCCCACACCAAGCTCCTCCTAATGACTTCCTCTGAGATGCCAGGGGTGGCCTTGCTTCCCTTCACCACAACTCGCTGTCTCTGTCCTGCCATGTCCGCTTTATAAAATGACGCCTTCCAATTTTAGGTCCATTTTTTTCCCCACAAGTAGTGAATGCTCTGTTAATCTTTAGGAATGGTCCTCCCAAGAAGGCTGTAACTTCTATTTTAAGGAAGATTACAGTCTGGGTGAATGAATTTTATGACTGCAGTTAGTACTATTTCTAATCTGCCTTTGTTATCTAAGGTTTGGTAGAAGGTCACAGAAGCTTAAATTCTGGACTACCTTGCCAGAAATCATCTGCCTGAAGAGTTTTAAACTTCCCATCCTTTTGCAGATCTGACCCTGCATTACTCTGCATGTGTTCTAGGTTTCCAGAAGCCCTCATATCCATAGCACAATTTTCTGTTAGTATTTCATATACTCATCAGACTTGATATAGTTCCTTCATCTCCACATGTTTAGAAAAGCTACATTTTTCATAATTCCTATACAAGACTCTGCCCAACACAGGACAACAACTGAGAAATAGAATTCCAGGCATTCAGTCCAATATGTACAGTGCTGTTATTAGAGAAACTGCATAACTATAAAACCAACTGAAAAGAATCCATGGTTCTACTTCCCAAAATATTCTGGAACAAAATCCCCTTCTCCTCTTCCTCTCTTCCAAAGAGTCCTAATATTAAGCTTGCAAAAAAAAAAAAAAAAAAATTCTTCAAGTGTTAAAGGCATGTCCCAACAAACAATAAACAAATCATCACAAATAAAATAGGTTTCATTTGTGTTAAAGTACTGTCAAGATTACTCCCACTGACATGAAAACTAGATTCAGAAATTAGATCAGGAATGGAGTATTGTTTTCCCTGGAAAAAATGTGCATTTTCAGTCTACACTAAGGAAAGGAGGAAGTAAAGTGAAAATATCTACAAATTAAAAAGAAACTTATTTGAAACAATGGTCTTAGATTTGTTGAATCACCACAGTTTCTGAAAATTGGAGTCCCAGCATCAGCTTTTCAATGAATTATGATTTTTTTCTTTTATAGTACATTTAAAATCACTTAACCTAACAAATTCATAAAAATACTATTTTTAAAAAATTTGGTGTTAATATGCCAATAATATAAGGAATATATTCTGTAAGTTTTTGTTTGCTGTATTCCCAGATTAAATATAAGGCTATAAAAAGTAAATAGCTCATTTAATGTTCAACTTTTCTTGTTTAAACTTGATGAGATTTGAATTATATTGTAATGAAACTCATGGGAAACACTATAATTTCCTAAAAAAAAAAATTAGTTCAATTCAATGTCTAATAAAAGGCAGAGCACTATTTCAAATTTAGGAGATTAAATGTGCTGGGTATCTGAATCTAATCCAGTATTAACATAATTAAAATGCATACCTAGAAAAAACAAGCAATAATTTATGTATATAACTTTAGGTACCAAAGTTTGAAAAATTACCTAAAAATCTATGTAAAAGGATGAAAAAATCTTCAATCAGTGTGCATAAACTGGCTGCCTCTGATAGGTGTCTGTGATAAAATAAAGGCACCAGATCAGGAGAATATTTTTGCCCTGAGGTGCTCACTACCAAACTGAAAGCCCAGGGGATAGTTTGAGGACCATGAAGACAATCTTTTTTCCATGTCAAGTGCAATTATGCTGTACAGGTATTGTCATATATGTTGATCTAAGATGATGATTTTGAGATGAAAAGCAACAGTTACCTCCAGAGTAGTACAAGATCATTGTTTACTACATGTCATGGTGAGCACAGGTAAACACAATTCAAAAAATTACTCTTCCAAAATCAACTAGAATCAATCTTTGAAATGATGTCACAGGAAAAAAAAATTCTCATGAACAACTAGACAAAATTTCCTCTGAGATTTATTTAATGAAAAGCAGCAACTATACCTTGCTTCACAAAAGTGTATGTCACCATACAGGAGAAATCCACATCTAATTATTCACCAGAAAATGGCCTCTCTGACATGAAACAGGGAAAATTGTTTCATAAATCAATTTTGCGCTAACCTTCTAAACAAAAATGCACCACACATTTGAGATGCAATTACTTTGCCTTGTACATCACAAAATAAAGTGACTTGCCATTCATTGCAAGGAGAGGTGAGAGTTGCTCTCTGTTCCCTGCACTGTACATAACAATCTAATATCAGAAAAATTAAAAACATTCACAACAAATACATGGTCCTCGACTCTCATGCACAGGCTCATCTAAAACCCCTCCATGCAGCATTTCTTCACACCCGGGCCAGTGACAAGCACAGCACCATCCCACAGCAGCAACTGCTGTCTGTGCTTGCTTATCTGCCTCCCACTGAGCACACCACATAAATAATTTAGTCCCAGCCCTTTCTGTTGTGTATATGGTTAATGGACACTTGCAACTGCTTTCCAGAAGCTTCTAGAGTAAAGATTATTTAAGTCAGAAGCCCGAATTTTTTACTATTTTAGTATTATTTTTATTATATTATCTGCTTCAAACAAGAAAATAATCATAAGGACAAATCAGTGCATGCTTCTAAAGAAAGAATGATGTAAACACTGCTATTTATACTGTCTTAATACTGCTGCACTATTTGTCCCACTTCCTAAAATTGCGTTAGGGAGTTTACAATGAGGTACATAAATGAAAAGGTCTTGTGTGGATTTCAGGGAGCAATATGAAAAGACAGCCAGAGATAGGAGGTGGTAAGTCAAGCTGGTTTTGGTTGAGAGAGAGTTAATTTTCTTTATAGTAGCTATTAAGAGGTGGTGGTTTGTCTTTGGGACCAAAACAGCATTGATAATTGACATTTTTTAGATATTGCTGAGCAGTGCTCACAGAGAGTCAAGACCTTTCTGCTCCTCACCCCACCACACCAGTGAGGAGGCTGGGGGTGCACAAGGAATGGGAGGGAACCCAGCCAGGACAGCTGACCCCAACTGACCCGAGGAATATCCCACACCATACAATGTCATGCTCAGCACATAAAGGTGGGGGAAGTAGGAGGAAGGTGAGGGGGATATTTGGATTGATGCCATTTGTCTGCTCAAGTCTCCATTATACATGATGGAAACCTGCATTCCTGGGGTGGTTGAACACCTGCCCACAGGAAATGCTGAGTTAATGCCCTTGTTTTGCTTTGCTTGTGAGTGTCTTTTGCTTTACCTATTGAACTGCCTTTAGCTCAGCCCATGAGTTTTCTCACTTTTACCTTTACGATTCTCTCCCTCACCCCATTGGACAAGTGACTGAGTGGCTGTGTGGGTTAAATACTGACACAAACTAATGGCTTACAGCAATCCTATCCCTCAAATTCAAAGGGGTCTGAAATGGTCCTACTTCTACACATACAGTTCAGACATTTGTTTTCTGTGCAGGTGCTCTAGTCATCAGAACCACTTTTGCCCCTTTACTGTACTTGTTTCTTTACATTATATGGAAATTTGCTTGGCTTGCTCACTCCACATGACAGGGATGGTTTGGCTGAGGTTATTTTAAACCTGATTTTCTCTCACAGTACCAAGAACAGACAAGAGCAAATCCTTGAGCCAGCCATGAACCCAAGTGCAGCAAGTCCAAATCTGCTTGGGAAGAGGCTGCTTTTTACCAGCATCTTGTATTCAACAGAAGTTAAATAAGCTGAAAGGAAGTGCTTTCCTGATGAGATAGCTATAAATCAATAAATAAGGGATTAGAGGGATATTCAAAATGTAGGTGTCAACATAGGAACGCACAGACAAGTCAGAGTGAATGAAGGAAGCTGGTGGGTTTACCAGAGATGATGCTATTTGCATAATACATCAGTTTATACTTTCACAAGGATAAACACAAAGATGGAAATTTATTTGCTTAAATCCAAGCTCATTAAATAGTAAATATCAAATTACTAATAGTTAGTTTAGGTAATCTTTGTGGAGGAGGGATTAAATTTACAAAACTGCTCGGCTTTCCCCTGCCAAATCTGACACCAACACACTAAAAATTTCTTCACTTCATTACTTATGTTGGTTTTAAACCCCGACTTTCTTTACTGCAGTGTTGGGGTAAATTTACCACTGATTTAAAATACACAATTCTGAATACGACTATATTATTTAGAAGTTATAATATTAATACTTTAATGCTGAAGATAAATTAATAAATACCATTGCTGGCATGAAATACGTGAATTACAAGGGTTGAAATATATGGATTGCAGTCACTTCATCGTCTGGTGCCAAAGCAAAAAGCATCGTGCCTTTCTTCATCACATCATCCTATTCCACTTTTGTCATTATATATATTATGTCTCCTTTTGTGGCACGTGATATGCATTCAATTAAGTAATAGCACTCCAGATGTGGTAAGTGCTCTGCTCTAGCTTTACTTTGCAGCACAATGTGCCACGTATTAGCAAACTAGACAATGATCTGATTTACAATGTGTATCACTCCAAATGTGAAAACAGTGCTCATAGAATGCATTTTTTGTATTTATTGCTTAGTTTTCTACTGCTCTTACTTGACTTTAAAAACTGTAGGAATTACACAATGAAAACAACTTGAAAGTTCACAGCATCGTGCAGGAGATGAGGCATTGTAATGCACATCCTCAATTCTCTGCAGGATTCAGCAGACTGCAAATCTGTCAGGGCAGAGTCTGGGGGGAAACTGTACTTTTCAGCCATCTCTGTTGTATATAATCCACATTATATGATGCAATAAGATATAAAATTGTCAGAATAGTCCAGAGTTGTTCTCTCTTTGCTTAAAATTTTATGTGCAAAGACAAGAAGACTGAAGTAGGGTCTGTGTGTTTTGGAGCTGAAATCATATTGTCAACATGATGCATCATAAATTGTAAACCATCAGCTGTCATATCTGGTCTTATACAGGTGCTGGACAGTAAGCATTTGTGCTAAAATAACACCACATAATATATCAGCTCTGGTAAGTGTTGGTCCATGCTTTTACCTAGACATAGTAAACAGAAAAAAAAGAAATAAGCATACAGCATTGTGAACACTTACAAGTAGGTACAACTTTAAATAAATGCTTGAAAATAAAACCTTAATAATACTGACTTCAGTAAATCAATAAGGAAGTCTACAGATCTTGGACAGATGGTATTGTCCTACAACATTTCTTCAGAAAGTACACCAGCACAGCAACATCTCCAGATTTTGGGAAATGTGCATTGCGACAGAATCATCAGTCCAGCTGTAATTCAGATTTCCCTCCTTTCCCAACTTCTGTCCACAATTCCTGTCTTAAGGGTTTTTTACGCAGGATCTTCTGTCACCCTCTCTGGAAACCTCTCAAACAGTAAAGCCCACAGAACCAGAAGAGCTACCCCTTGGCACCATGAGAAGAAATGAGCAGCATAGGGTGGGATGGATAGGAACTGCTTGGTCCAACCTTGCTGCAGCCACAATGGCTGGATCTGGCCACGTCTTTACTTAAAATGCAAACTAGTTGGGCCAGGTGGGTGGAGTTGCTGGGCTGGTACCAAGTAATGTTTTGAGAGGACAAGAGTTTCAGTTAAAACAATCAGCAAACCTGTCACTCCATGTTGTGTGTAAATAGCTTCAATTGCCTGGTAAAATGCTGAGAGGAAATGCCCTGGTTCACTCCTCATCTGTATGGGGTGTCTGACCCAGCCAAGGTAATCACTGCTCAGAGTACTCGTTAGCTTAACCAGCACTGTGCTGGTTTGATTCTCCTTCCAGAAGTGCAGGCAACCCCAGGGTGCAACCCCCAGAAGCTCCCCTCATGCTGCACCTCCCAGCTGGGCCACAGGGCAGAGGCACTGAGGAGGAAACATTTCCAGCTACTGTCAGAAAAAGAACCTAAACTTGAAATAATGGGAACCAGATGACTAAACAGATCATTAGAGGTGACCAGCTTGTTGACAGGTGATACAGCTGGGGGAGATACGTGTAAAACACACACAAACTGTGACAGTGGGCTGGTTTTAGTGGAGTTAACATATGTTGCATGTCAAATAATGAGACAGGAAACAATGAAGATTATATTGAGGATTTAATTAAAATAAGAATATGTTCTTTAAAAATGTATTCTTACATAATGGCAACCATGCTTCAGTTCAGAAGCTTTCAACTTCTTTTCAACATGACGGAATAACAGACCTTCTCTTCTATGTATTTGTAACTCGATGAATGCAAAAGTTTTAACTTGAATGACTTCACGTTTTTGGTCATTATTTGGGGGTTAAGAGGTGCAGAGGCCACAAGGTGACAGCTTCCATTACAGGGTTATTACTTGGAGCTCATACGGAGAAGCAGCTCCAGAAATGCAAACTTCAGGGGCACACCTCACACCTGTCTCTAGGATAGCTGCTGCTGCTCCCTCCCACAGAAATTTCCCATCCCATTAGTACAGTATATGATTTATACTACAACAGTAATGAAAAATTACAACCCAAGAAATGTCAGCACCAAAAGAAAATCTCTATTTCTCACTCTTTTGAAATGTTCAACAGTGAATCCAATGCTTGTCAAAACTGCTGGAATCACAGCCTTTTTATACACAGGTCAGGCAGCCTGGCTGCAGGACTGGAAGAATCCAGGAGTTTCCACACTCATTTTGACCAGGTGTAAGGAATGGCAACAGGAGTGGTTGTTTATCAGGCTGGTCAGGACAAGTGTTTATATTTGCTGCACTGAGCACCTTTTCATTATTGTAGATCAAAGAATTACAAACTTTCTCATCATTTAAGAACTAACTTCTTATTTAAAAGAAAGCAATGGTTATTTGGCAGTTCTTGTAATGGGGCCAAGGTTTAGTCTTAACTGACTCATGTCCGTAACAGGAAAACTAAAGGATGGTGAGTAAGGCCAAGTGGGTGTTTTCTTACTTTCATCTAGACCCTGGAAACGGGTTGGAGCTATCACAAGAGTGAGGAAAGCAGATTAGTATTTGTAGATCCCCTTCAATCCCATTGCAGACAAAGCTGTGTCAGCTGCACAGGTTGCTGGCCCCAGCCCCATCTGCCAGTCCCACTGCTGAAACCCACCAGCTCCTCCAGCCTGCTGGCAGAAGGGTTTGTGTGGCCATCTCCCCACCATCCCAGGCAGAACCAGCCAAGTTAGCCTGAAATAATACTGATCATTTCAACTCTCAGGGTTATTTGGCTCATTTTAACTGAGATGGGTTTGGATGCAATTACAGCAGCAAGTATCAGCAGTGCTGTGGCAGAGGCAGCCCTTACGTCAGCAAAGGGAGGGTTACAGGGAGCTGGGGCTGCCTGGAGGCATCACCTCCTCATCTGGCCCCAGAGCACCTGGAAAGGATGCACAGACACCAGGTGAACCTCACTGAGGGAGCCCAGTTCAAACTAATTACTTCACAGGGAATCAAACAATCATCAGCTGATAACCACTTTTGGATATCGTAGATCTGACTGATTCACACAAGAGACCAGAGCTGAAACTCTCTGTAGTCGATAATCAAAGCTCTGAGCCAGCTAATTCCCTTCTGTTAACACTGCCTAGGCGTGCACAAACACATGCACATGTTTTCTCTCTCTTTTCCCTTTGTCTGCCACCCTGAGCTGTAGCTGCAGTTCCGACACAGGGCAGGGTGAGCACTCTGTATTCTCTGCAATTATCCTGACATACAGTGAGACCCACCTCTAGGGTTTAGGGCCTGGAACATCGCTGATGGTAACGAAATAAAAAGGTTGATGCTATATTTTTATAACCCAGGCAAATCAAAAGCACCTCTACAGTGAAAAAACCCCTTACAATATATAGCATCAGATATATTGGTAGGCTTATTCTTTTAAGATGCAAGTACAGGGGCTCTTGTGTATGTTTGCAAAACAGACTACTTAGCATAAAAAGATTCTGTCCTGATTATGCAAGAAGAAATGGGCCATTCTTTACTTTCCTATGTCATTACGACTTCCAGCCCTCATTGTCTATCACTTTCCGGGTAGTAAATTACTGCTTCTTTAGCAAAGGTTCAGATGCACAGGCCTTAGCAGGCCCTTTTAAACTTTCAACAGAGTATTTAGAACAAATCTTATAACAAAAGTTACACAGTGTAGTGCTGCACAAGTAACAATGGCATTACTTCCACACGGCCAAAACTTTTAGAAAAAGATCTTTTTTTTAGAAGGATCCAAAATTCAGTCACAAAAGTGAGAAGCAGCCAATGGTTCTTATAAGAAAAGAAGGGACCTAGGGGATGACTATTGAAAGTCTCAGCTGTGGAAAGAATAGGAAACAAGTACAGAGCTTCAGTAGCTAGAAAAAATGCAGGCACCTCCCCAAAGAATTTAACAAGGTAATTGTGGTAAACTCCCCAGTGAAATAAAATTTAAACTCCTACATATGAGGAATCCAGGTTCAATACCTCAATAGGGGCAAAATCTTGTGTTGATTTTTCAAGCTTCAGCTGAAGTTAATCAGAAAGAACTCAGACTTGCATCCCAAGTCTCTTGTCCTGCAGAAATGAGCTGGAATGGCAGAAAAGCCAGGAAGGCAGGAACATACAGTGTTTTTTCAGTCATACTAACAAGGCTAGCCCTATCACTGGTTTAAACCCAAAGAAAATCAGCTTGTATGATGGTGGCAGTTGTCTGTGCTAGAAAGAAACCCAATGATCCATGAGGTCACTCTCAATTCAATATAATTTTTACCTGTGCAAGCTTAAATTTACTTATTTTGAGTCTGGGACTCATATAAGCACGTTGCTATAGCTTTTCAGGATGAAGGGCGAGAGGTTTAATTCTGCTTAATTAAAAATAACCAGAAGATTTACACAGACTTGTACAGGAATAAGATAGCCCTATGTTACTATATCAAACAGGCACTACAATATTTGCAAAAGAGAAAAAAAGAAGAAAATTAATTTTTCAAGGAAACAGCTAAAATAGCAATAAAAATAGACAAAAATTTACCAGAAGGCTTTTTAAAACAGACAGCATTTCTTTGTTTAAGTATGGATGCATCAATTTCCAGCAACATTTCCAAAAGCATTTAAGTGACTTGGGAACTTAAGATCATTACATGTTTTTGGAAAACTTCTTATTCTAAATCAGATTGCATAAAAATCCGTGAAAGTTTCATGGGATGGACAGACGGATGTCCAAATTGGTTTCTTTTTTGCATTCCTTGCTTGTAGCTTCTCTCTCTGTTAGATGCCTTTTTTACTCTCACTTTTTTGGGAAATTAAAAAAAAAAAAAAAGAAAGGAAAAAAGCAGTACTCAGACATGCAGCCTGGTTCAAAGCTCTGGTGGGTAGCAGGGAAATACTTTAGAGATCAGGTGAAATGAATTCAAGATGAGTGAAAATGGTCTTTGGTTCTGCTCTGCTACCTTTTACTGAAGATTCACTGCAGAGACGTGAATCATCTCCATCCACGCTGTGCTTTGCTTCTTGCAGGCATTTTTCACAGATCCCTCCTGCTTCTTTTGTCTCCCAGTGTCAGACACGGTGATTTACCATTGGTCACTGTGGCATTAAGGGTTTACTACCAGTTAGAACAAGTGTGAAGGAAAAGGAACCTGCTGCAAAATAAATAAATACCATAAGGGCAGACGCCTTGTAATAAGGAATAACAATTAGGTAATAAAGACAGGGAAAAATGGGAAAGCACAGCTTCTGTTCACTAGGCTTACAGCAAAAAACAACATTTTTTACTTTAGATCAACTAAAATCTCTGCTTAAAATAAACTGAGAATACAATTAGATTCAGGCAACTGGGCTCTTTGTCTCTCTAGAAAGAAATCTCCTTCCCAGACAGAATGAACAAAGAAATAGAAATAGGGTAAAAAAATATTTTTTTATGAATGCATTAATAATCAAACAGATGTAATTGTACAAGACACTAATGGAAACCATTGTTCACAGAAGAAGACAAACATCAACATGATAAAATGCTGGTTTTATAAGGTATATGAAACTTCAGCTCTCTTCTCCAAGTTATCCCCTCAAAAAATAAATAAAGATCATATATTGAATATAATAACTATGATTCTATTTTAAAAATCAAAATCACTGTTTTTTAGAGAATTCAAAAAACCTAGGAGTGGTACCTGCAGTCTTAAATTTTATGTCTTCCTTCAGGGATTGTAAATAGTTTTTGAGTTTATGATAAAAGAGCAGAAAAAATGAGGAATATGCAGCAGAAATATGTATATTTTGAAGTTACATATTTTACCTGAAAAGGAGTTTTGTCTTCTTCATTTATGTATAATAGTCCAGACATCCATATATGTTATTAAATTTTAGTGCTAATAGCATGCTACGAAAAGCATGTGCCACTAACTGTTACTATATACACAGAAGAGAACCAAATCACATTTAAATATCTCCCCATTTTTTTCCCAACACTTTGTACTTACATTTAAACTCTTAGATGTGTCTCTGAGGTCTTTTAGACTCTCAAAAAAGACTTCAGCCAAACCCAGACTACACAAGGGCCTGAGCACCGAGTAAAATAAATTTACTCAAAATTAAAACCAAAAATTTACTCAAAAGTTAAAAAAAACCAAAAAACCAAAAAAACAGACCCAAACTGAACCAAATACAGCAAATTATTTCTGAGACTTTCTAAAATTCTGTTGGATAATAAAACTAAAACTACAGGTGATACCAGGTTCCGTTCCAACAATTATCATATTAATGGACTTTGTGATACTGTTTAAAACATTTTCTGATTTTTCAAAGAAGGATACAAGTACCAAGGGCCAGTGCTCATTTGTCATTAGAAGATGGCTGTTATTTTCAGGGCAACTCAGTTGTGCCTGGGATGGTTTTGGAGTGTATTTCCCAAAAGATATTCCCCAAACTGTCATTCCAAGTGAAGAAACGCTGGATGTATGAAAGCAGCATTGTTTCCTTAGAGCTTTTATCACTCCTCGTTTGGACCCAAGGATTTAATTCATTATCTTCCTAAATTAGGGGATGTTGTAGGTTGGCACTGGCCTGCTGCCAGGCACCCATGAAAGCCACTCACTCACTCCCCTCTGTGGCTGGACAGAGGAGAGAAAATTTAATAAAGGGTTTATGAGTTGAGATAAGGACCAGGAGAGATCACTCACCAAATACCATCACGGGCAAAACAGGCTCAACTTAAGAGATATAACGTGAATTTATTACTAACAAAATCAAAGCAGGATAATGAGAAGGAAAATAAGCCCTTAAAAAGACCTTCCCCCCATCCCTCCCTCCTTCCAGCTTTACCCCCTCCCCCCCCCCAGCAGTGCAGAGAGATGAGAATGGGGGTTATGGTCAGTTCATCACCTGTGGCTTCTCCCAGTGCTCAAGGAGAGGAGTTGTTCTCCTGCTGCACCGTGGGGTCCNTCTCAGCTCTGGTGCCTGGAGCACCTCCTGCCCCTCTTTCTGCACTGACCTTGGTGTTTGCAGAGCTGTCCCTCATGTGTTCTCACTCCGCTCTTCTCTGGCTGCAATCACAACTGTGCAACAACCTTTGTTTTGATTTCTTCTTAATTATGTTATCACAGAGGTGTTACCACCATCTCTAATTAGCTCAGCCTTGGCCAGCAGCACATCTGTCTTTGGAGCCACCAGGGATTGGCTTTGCCGGACATTGTGGAAGCTTCCAGCAGCTTCTCACAGAAGCCACCTCTGGGGCCCCCCCACGCTACCAAAAACAGGCCATGCAAACCTAATACAGGGGGAAAGAAACCTCTTTCATTATATAATTCCAAGAGATCTCTGAGAAGAGATGTTGCACTGAAAGCCAGTAACTTTTCTTGCTTTTAGACCAATCCTTGGCATAGTCTGTGCATAGAATGATTCAAGGCACCATCAGCAAGCCAGAATTTTTTGAGGCAGCCTCTCTATTTCAGAGCATGAGAGACTTCTTCTTTTCTTTCTTTTCTTTTTTTTTTTTTTTAATTAATCATCATGGACAGAAGCTGCTATATGCAGATGCTCTTATGACCAAAGAGCAATCCTGGGAACTTCCCTTTTAGTAGTATAACCATCGCCAGAGGCCCCCATATACCACAGCCCAGCCTTTCCTTTGAGACATCCCTCCTGGGAAGAGTTTGTGCTGTTCCTCCCAATAACCGCTCATTTCTTTTCTTTCCTGTGGACTACAGGAACTATTGCTGAAGGCTACCACTCCAGGTTCTGCTGTGGAGACAGATCTGAGCCTGTTGTTCAGCCATGGAATATATTGTCAGTATTTTAGGTAATTTTCAAATTATTTCCTAACAGCAGGAAAAGCAGAGGATGGAGACTGCAACACATGGCACGTGTATACCCACTTTCGATCCCCAGGACTCCCTTTGCAAATGAGATCTTGTACTTTATAGAGCTTTGTTTTCCCAGTAGTAAACTATTTAAATGGATAACCACATTTAAGCTACTCCTGGGGAAGAGCCAATTTAAGAAAAATCATCCAGGAATTCCCTGCAAATGAGATGCTGCCTCTCCAAAGACTCTGGTCCTCGCCATCATGGTGACAAGCTTGGGATTGGCTTCTAACAGAGAACACCAGAAAGCTTGGAAATTGCCCATTATAACTTAAATTCAGATGGTTGTAACTATATAGATAAAAAGGGATCTTCCTCCCAGTTTCCCCTAGAAAAACCCCTGAAAACAACCATATGTATCTTTCACGGCAAATGAAAAGCAGTAACCGTGTTATAAATACCGACTACAGCAAGGTAGTGAAAGTTGCTAGAGTCTTTCCTTATAAAATGAAACCATGTGATTAAGGTGCAATTGTTTGGGGCAGTTAGCTACTATAAGGGATTTTTATGGATTCTGTATTGCACTGCAGTCACAGAAAGGTGGCTGATGCCCCAAGCCTGTCAGTATTTCAGAGGCATTTGGACAATGCCCTTAACTACATGTTTAACTGTCAGTCAGCCCTGAAGCCACCAGGCAGTTGGACTAAATGATCTTTGTAGATCCCTTCCAACTGAAATATCCTATCCCACATCTAGCCTTCTTTAATTTTTTTAATAACTTCTATTAGACAAGCTATTGCAATGCTGCTTTTATCATTCTATATGCATTTATACCTCAGTTGAAGTCAGCAGTAAAACTGCTATTGATTCATTATCTGGAATTCTGGGATATCAGCTTTAAGATGCAGTTTGCATCCACAGCTGCATCTATTCACAGATGTTCTGTGGCATTGAAACTTATACATTTACTGCATAACAAAAATTAAGCCTAGTGTTCACGCAGAATTTTTAAAGGGCACTACCTAGTCTGGTCAGGATCAGTCTATTTAGCTGATTGAACTGTTACAATGCAGAGGAAACTGCTGGTCAACAGAATCCAAAAAATATTTCCAAGGAGTAACTTGGCTTTTTGTCTTGGGAGAACAAATGTAATGCTCATGGAGCAGTACCTAGAAACAATCAACCTGTACTGATGGACAGAAGAGTTCATCTCAGTGGTCAAGCACACCCACAGTTGCAAAATATGTCTAGCCTGGAAAGGGAACTGATATATAAATACCTCTTAGGAACTCACAGAAAACTCTCTGCTACATGATGGGTTTTGTGACCTCTGTAGGTCTTGCCCATCCACTCCAGCTTCCTCTTAGTGCACAGAGGCATGTGTTACCCAAGAAATGAGAGTGCTATCTACTGCAGTGCTATTTACTGCAGTGGTGAGGTGCCTCAAATTAGCCCAATGGCTTAACTTTCTGTTCTGGTTCTAAATTCAAAAGTCACCCACAATGAATATGTTTATTTTTGATGGGTTCAGTAGTCATTACTATTGCATTCATCAACTGGAGGCATTTCAAGGGCACCGAAGTGTATTAATTGAAACAAGTTAAATCAGCAGTTATCTGTGGAATTATTCCTTTTCACTTTCTTTCTTGAACTAGTTGGCCTTGATGTCTTTGATTAAATCACTTGAATAGTATTTTATTGGTATTTCTAATTTATGCCACTATTCTGCTAACATTCATCCATAAATGATCAGGGCTAATTTCCATCTGTGGACATTTCAGAAACACTCCTTTATTCTTTATTGTTTGCTCTTCAAAGAGTGAAGGTGCTTCTACAATGGTTTGCTAACTCTGGAAGCTTGCCAGCCTTACGACAATTTTCAGCACTGTCCATGTGAAGAAGAGTTGGATATAGTGAATAAACATATGCCAAACTGGCTACAGGTCTATGCAGGAGGTCCACAGAGATTAAAGAAACTTATAGGTCAACTGTAAGTAGTTCAAAGAGTCCTTCATTTCTGCACTTCTGAGATTTTGCTTACAGCTACCTTATCTACCAAACTGAAATCCCACTTGGTACAAGCAGAACTTCAAAAAATAGAGCTCCTATTTGGCTCCTAGAAATAACATCTATCCTTTCTTTGGCAACTACTGACCTGCTGGCCCTAGTGTCAGGAAGAAATTTTAATTATACTCCCACTTTTAATCGTATCAAGGGAGAGGTCAAATCTTAAATAGCACCATAAACAGCTTTACACAAATCAAAGCCTCCCTCTTTTAGAACCTGTTAAAAACTTTAAATAACAAATTCACAAAATCTTATTTTGTTTATTGTGGTGGGAACTTGGGAATTTTGCTATATCACTGCATGTTATTTGAAAATCAAAAGAATACAATTTACATCTAGAGTAGAGTGCTTGTCTACTGGTACACTATGACAGTTAGCTAAGGATTCACCAGCCTGGCCAAAGTCAAGAGCGATCCTTGGAATTTAAGAACCGTTTTGAAGTTGCCATTTGACTGACCTTTCTTGTCTTCTAATGTCATGCGAGCCAGTGAACTGAAGAGTAAAGTTCAGCTAAATCCAAAACTGTGCTAAGAGCACTACACATGCACTTCCTTCAATTTGCTTTTCTTCCTGTCGAGCACGACGAATTAATAGAGCCCTCTGAAGTCTGCTAATGCAAAGCACTCAGTTGGATTCTCTTCCAAATTCAAATGAACAGTATTCTTCTCTAGATCTTGATAACACTTTTAAGAAATTATGAAATTACCACCCTTCTGGTTTCTCTGAAATAAAGGTGAAACAAATTCAGAAATACACTTTTCAGCTCTCTATGCGAAAGCCATTCAGGGCCTCCTGCCAATCACTGAGAAGAGAGCTTATTTCAAGATCTCCCACATCACATATATTACAGTCACAGCTTATTCCTTGTCCGATATGGTAATTGCAGGCACAGAACTGCAGATACGGACTGGTAGAAACAACCATTCTGTATGTACCTGTCTGGTAGGGCACAAAGCAGCCTGAGTACAGAAACTATCAGACTGTTGTCAGCATCACATCATGCCCAGTAAACCCTGTATTGCAAACACTACTTTTTTCACTGGTTATGTTTCTGAAGTATCCTTTAAAGGATAAAGCCAATATGATTAAGGCTAGAGAAATTAGATACTCAGCTAGAGTTTCATTGGGACATGACAGCCAGATACTGGATTAAACTACACAAAACCCTAAAAATTAATTCTCAGTGTACACTATTTTTTGCTGATGTTCTTCTGATTCAGACATTTTAGCAGTTCTGCAGTATGAAAATTGGTTTGTTTGTTGTTTATTTTTTCCCTTTACAGGCAGGCTTGCAGTTGTGATACATAGAAAATGTGATCAAACTTACTGACTGTCCCACGAGAATTTGTTCTTTTGACAATTCAGTCCAGGCTAAAGTTTACAGTCAGCAAAGCTGCAGAAGGCCTTACTCAAAGCTCATAGGCCATGTTTTTAAAAAATGATCAACACTTCATACTTCCTTTCATGTTTCCTTCCCTGCATAAGTCTAAGTCCTAAATGCTGCCAGATACACAAGTGTGCTAAACTTTTAATCTTGCTACTCTGCTTTTATTCAAGCTTGTTCAGCTCATGGTCCACCAAGACCCTTAGGTCTCTTGACCAGAGCTCTTCCCCACCCTGTGCTGGAGTTGTTCTTCCTTTCCAGGTACATACAGGGCTTTGCTTTTATCCTGATTGAGCTTCAAAAGGTTCCCATCTATAAGATCAATTATATTAAAGAAACCATCTTGCAAAAACCAGCAACATCTATACAACTGCTTTTTTAGTTAATTATTGCTTTTCAAACTATGTTTTCGTTGCTTATCTATTCCACTTAGATGTAGTGTCCTCTGGTCTCCCAGTTAATCCATTCCTGTTTCCTGTATTATGTACCTAAGTTTTTGATGAAAGGCAGAGTCAACACACAGATGTTTTTAAAACCTTAATGAAATAAAAACATACTGTTTGATACATCAGATTTATTTCCCAAACCTGACTTAAATTATCACTGAGTATAACTACTCATTGAGTACAATATAGTCTTAGTACTGACTGAAAACCCCATACACATGTTAGAGAAAACATGAATCCCCCCATGCCATTCTTGCCCTGGAACAGCTAAGAACGGATGGATGTTTTTGAAACACCCCTAAATACCCCCAAGTTCAGCCATCAAGAGCACCTGTGAAGGGTCGTAACTACAGTCCCTCACATTTAGGGCTACCTGAAACAATGGAGAGAACAAATCTTCCCATCTAGTTTTGGAAGAATCTGAAGGAGGATGTGAACCTGAACTGATGGCTTCAGGAACATACAGCCATGGCAAGAAGGTCTGAGCAGAAGCTGTCACCATGAAAACAGTCTGCAAATAGAAAGCCTGAGACATTCCTTACATTGCAGCAACTGGAGCATAGAAGAAAACATGGAGATTAACAAGGGAGTATCTGAAAAGAGAAGAAAGCACATGAGCAAAGGTCAGAAAATCAGACTCAGAGAGGAAACAGCTATGTATTCTTTGCAAAGAGGACTAAAAAGGTAACTGTATGTGAGATAGCCCTTAATGGGAACAGGTCAAAGCAATAGTATCATGGCATAATTTCAGACCTATGTAAGAAAACATCTGCATTTACAACTCATAACTGTTTCCTTGTTTCAGTATGAATTATACATGTACATGAATTTTATGAAGGATTGGGAAAACTTATGGACTTCTAGATGGACAAGAGCTTATCTAGGAACATGTATAAAAATTAAGGGCATTTCTCTTATCTGGTGCAGTTGTCTGCTACTGCTAGGCCTATAAACAGCTCTAGAGATTCATTTAAATTAGGTCAAAAGCTGGATTTCTTAAATATAATATTATTATATATTGTAATATCATTGCAGCAAGAATCCATTCTGAAGAATTATCTGTTGAAGAAAGATTTTGAGTGAAATCTGAATCATAAGAAATGTTTCCAAAGGATTCACTGAACAACAGGTATTTTCCTCAGTTTCTGCTGCTAGCGTGACCGGAGAAAAAGTGCAGGACGTGTTCAGTATAGCCATCAGCCAAACTAGAATTTGTCCCAAGATGATGTGATTATGTGCAAAACATGCCCCCCTCTCTGGCTGCTCCTGTATCCTCTGAGGAATAGGCTGAAAATATATCTCAAGTTGAACGGCTGACTTTGTAGGGGAATAAATTTTTCAAATTAATTAAGTTTTGTATTTTGTTGTTTCCCCTCCTCTGTGAATTAACCAGGTGTAGCTTAAAATTTTTATGTTTTCATATAAATCACAAATCAGACATATAGTCTATTTCTGAGCAAGTTCAAAAAATCACTTACTGTTTTTTTTTCTCTGTTAAACCATCTGAATGGTTAAACATAGTAGGATAATTTTATATTTGAAAGAGATAACCCCCATCCCAAAACTATTTCCACAAATACTTGCTTACATGTATTTAACACTTCCTGTTTCTATGAAAAATTCTGCCAGCAAAGCTTTTCACAAAAGAATGTCCAAAGTAGATGGAGGGACACAAACATGGAATGCAAGTAAATATCCGAAAGCATTTTCATGCTGTTCACCCACATTCCCTTATTCGCAAGGGCAGGAGCCATGGGTCAGCCACTTATGGCAATCAAGCATAATTTGTCACAGATGTCCTGGTAAGTTTTGATACAATATGAAATCAGTCAAGCTCCAAACAGGTCTTGGTCATTAGTCTGTTCTTCAGGACACTACTCTAAAGCAGCCTTTAGAGACCTGCAGTTTTTATTGGCTTCATATCTCACAAACTAACTATTTTACCCAGTCTTTTACATCACCTAGCTATCCTTGCTCATTATCTAACTAGGTGTGTTAACCAGCATTTCTTACATGAAATAAAAACATGTTATTCTGACACTGTGGTTACTGTCTCCTAGCAACAGAACTTCTTCTTAATAAGTCACTTGTTATTTTCAGGGGTCTATCATGAATACTTTAAATAGCCTTAGTTTTCTGTATAGATTCCCTAACTTGATCAATTCTTTTCTTCATAAGTTTGATGACCTATGAAAATATTTTATAATTACCATAATAGCCCAATAATTTGACCTCTAAAACACAAATCTCTTTGTACTAATGTTTCATTTCAACACTGCACTTAAGTGAAAGAAAGTTATTTCTCATATTACCAGGAATTTCTGTTTAGCCAGTTTTATCCTCGTGAGTACAGGTTCTCACAAGCATCTTTGTAAATTATTACAGTAGATCAAAAGTAAGCATATCATTAAGAAGAGGAGAAATTCGTGTTGTACTAGTTCTTTTCAAAAAAAACCAGTGATCTTTCTGGCTTTGATCAAGACATAAAAAGTGGATGTTTAAAGGTAAGTGACAGTAGAAGAGAAAGGAAAGCAAAAATCTGAGAAAATAATGGGAAAAGCCCAACTGAAATTACTTAGCATTTTGTTTTAAATTCACCAGATATCTAAATTGCAAGTCTAAGGTAACTGAACACAATATAATTTGTATCTGATGGACCATTTCATTCTTGTAAACTTTTTTTGTTCTTGTCAGTCTTATAAAATTATACCTTCTCAGGGTAATTCTGGAATTCATGCAGAAATAAGTGCAATGCAATTTTACTTCTAAAGACAAATCATTCATTTGTGAGAAATGAGTTTGAAAAAATATAATGAAGGTATTTATTACTTCAGTAATTTTTAAAATTGGTCAAGGTGTTCTAATGTTCATATTTTGGTGACAATGTAGACATCATTGCAACTGTCACCTGCCAAAGACTGAATACACATCCTAAAGTTATGTATTTTACTAATGTACCAAGTTGCAATGTCAATTTGCAAGCTGTCCGACTGACAGTTTATCTTCCCAGATGGACCTAAGGTATGTCAGTATGCAGAATGAGTCATCTGAAGAGAGGAAAGAGCAGCTGGAGGACAGAACTGAGCTACCGTCCAGCTCCAAATACACTGACCTACCACGAGGTCACAAAAGCCTGCTTGGGAAGAGGAGGCTACAGAGCAGCTGGACAGGCAGGACATTTCACAGGCATGACAGTTTTCCTTCTTCCAGTACTGAAAAAGGTGATAAAGAGGAGTTCCTCTGGCAGCAGCTTTCCTTTGGTACCCTCCGACACCTCACTAACCTGTGTTCCACTGATCCTGGAAGACCTTAGGATGTTGGAGGGGGATATCTGGAAAGCTATGTCATAAATGTCCGTTTTTCCTCAAGAACAAGCAATTTGCTAAATCTGTAATGCTAGCTGTTGGTGAGCTAAAATGTCACCAGGGAACTGAGAGGGAGGCTTTGGGTTGAGAAGTACTGAAAAGTCTATTGTAATAGAGGGAGTTTCATGCTTCAGCTGGCTCCATCTTTGTCAAATCTCACCCTCCAAAGTCACAAAACTCGACTGGGTAGCCGGAAAGGTTTTTCATTCAATAGAATAATTATGGCACAAACACTGTGCTATGCAAGCTGGTCTCATAACAACATAAATCCACTCCACTGAACTTTTCAAAGAACATACTTACCAAAAAAAAATTGCCCAACAGTGAACACTAGTTGCCTAAGTAACAGTTGACACAAATTGAAGATATTCATATATTGAGGAAAAAACCCCAAAATATTGAAAATAGAACTGAAACCTAGTAGAATGGATTGTAATATTAAGACAATGGAATTCAAGTTTACCAGTGACACGGTACCTCACCGTGTCTACATCTGCCTTTCAGCGGACAATGTGGAATTTAAGAACTACAGCCCACACACCCAAACATGGGATACTGCAGGACATCCACTCCTTTCGAGCAGAAACTATCACCAGAAAAACAGGTAAAAATCTTTTTTTAATGGCTGCCCATGTTGTGCAGGATTGGATAAAAATATTCTCATATTGAATGTCGTTCTGGTAAACAGTTTACACGCAGACTTTTAAAAAAGCACACAGTTTGTTTAGTGATCATATGCAGCAGCAACAGAGGTAATGCAATACTGAGTTCCACTGACAAAAGAGCTAAAAACTGACTTGAAAACTTAGTGGCTGGTTTGAAAAACAGTTATTATGTTGTGTTGATTTCCTTCAAGCAGCATGTGGTACAGCAAATACTAAAGAATACAGCAAGATCTTGTGAAAGGTAATGTTTCAGTCATGACTATGATCATGATATTTAAATAACAATTATTATAGTTATTATTAATATTAAAATTGCTTTGAAAGGACTGATGAAAGCCACAAATATATAAATAATGAGAAAGTAAAGATAATGACAGTAGAATCTACTATTTTCTAAAGGATACAGGGTTTTCCAAAATGTTGGTAATTATTGATAAATCTCTTGGAGAAATAAGGTGATTTGTACATGATTACAAAAACATAAAAATTAGTTTCATTTTTAGAAGCCTGTAAAAAGTAAAAAAAAAAAAAANAGTGGTGCTACTATGGCTCCTAAGATATCAAAATAGATCATTCAAAAATAGAGAGTATCAACAAAAAAAAATAGATGTTAAAAGATAAAACTATTTCAGTCAACAAGTTCCATGGTAACTAGGTCTTCCCAATTGAATCACTAACCTTTTCTGACAGGACATGAGTTTAGTATTAACATTTCTGTTGATAAAACATTTCGATTAAAAAAATAAAATTACTTAATACTACATGACATCTTGATTTTAAAATCTTACTGTTTTAAAAATGACAGTCTACACAAGTAGCAACATCTAACATGTACTGAGGGTCTCAAAAACTACTTTACCAGCACAGCTGAAAATAAAGTGACTGGGAAAACACTGATTAATTGGACAACTAAACAATGAGGTTCTTCAAAGATCTTTTTTGGTCTAATTCTCATCAATATTTTTAATCAATGATTTGAGGATATTTTTGATGAATGAGAATAGAAAATCTTTGGCAGTTAAATACATTAGTTGACAGAGATTCATGGAGTGGTAAGTAATGATGGAGCTGCTTACCGCTACAAACAATCTGAATCACTTGCTTAAATGGACACAATTCATGAAAATGCTTTAAATAGATCCCAATACACACACACAAAATTCCTCTGTGAAGCAACAACACAGGTTACAGTTAATGGGTGGGATTTTCTCAGTTCACTGCTTTTACTGAGGAGTGAGAAGACAGAAAGGATCTGGTTTTACAGGGTGGGTTTTTTTCTCATTTTAAAAATCAAGCTGCTTGCGAGGAGAAAAGGACAAAACTACCCTCAGTGACTTACATGTGAACGGAGAAGAATAACCTAATAGTCCCTGTTCTACAGTGCAGCGTCCTAAGCTTCCCATTTTCCCTATGTCTGGTGAAGTTCTGGCTACCTTTTTTTTAGGGGGGGGTAGGATATAAATGGGGATTTTTCTCCTAAAACTTCAGTTACCTATTCCTGTGTTTTTGTCAGCTTTGGAAGAGCCAGGAGATGTTCAGCTGAGAACACAACTCTGCACAGACTTCCCATTCAACGACACGTGCTCCAACCAGCCAGTGCTCAGACTGAGACACAAGTTCAGAGCAGTTCAAGGTGAGTGCACAAGAGCCCATCACCACTAAAAGCACATCACAGCAAGGACAGGATGAACAATGTGTGGAGGCCCAACTCAAAAGCTCTGCCACAGAATCACAGAACTGTTTTGGTCTGGAAGGGACATTAAAGATCATACAGTTCCAACCCCCCTGCCATGGGCAGGGATGCTCAAATGTCAAAGGCAAAAAAAACCCCCTGCAGTGCACTAGGCCCAGACAGCTGAAGTAGTACCAAGTGACTGGGAAACAATATACTTAAAATTTCACTTTACTGTATTGTCTAGTTAATTGCAAAGACATAAAATAAGCATCTTGTGCATGCTGGCATCAGTACTACTCTTACAAATACATTTGCAAAACAGAGAAGTTTATGCTGAGAGATTTGAAAAAGTGGCTTTCTACATATTTTAATGAGAAATTCACATTCTAAGTCAGTTTACAAGGTCCCTAAATTTGGCAAGCATAAAAGTAGTAGTATTAACTGCAATAGTATTTGGCAACTTCTGTAAGCTGTCAACAGCTTAAAATCTTCAAATGAGTAAGAAATAGACAGAAACCATACAGCATAACCAAGTTCACAAATAAAATTACTGGGAGGCATGTCTACAATATGAGTGGATAGGGCTTAAACATCTAAGCAAGTGCCTGACCATGCTCATTTATTTACTTTGCACAGCAACACCCAGATGAACTAACCCTCGTCCAAAAGCGTCACTGCAGCACTTCTTTTCAGCAAACAAACCTCCTCTGGCAGAGCTCAGTAGCTCAGGTGCAGAGCCCACTTCCATGCCTATTTCACTTCCATCCCTGGTACTATCTCAGACGTTACCTGGGGTGTCTCTGCACTGCAGGAGATTTATTGGCTTGATCAAGAGGTGTTGTGACTTACACTATTAAGCACTGGATGTGATTCTAGTCTTCAACCTAAAACCTAGATCTGCTTTCCTATCTTTTTGTGAGCGTTGCAAGAAAAAGCAGAGCTGTGCCACACCCATGTAACTAACATAATCCACTGGGAAACAAAACACATGCTCTGATAGAAGCAGCCATCATTAACTGTGTCTGAAACATTCTTCCTTTTGAATCAATGACAAGGTTCCATTTCATTCCTATGTTTAAGTATTCCTTTATTTGCCTCAAAAAACAAACAAACAAACAAACCCCCAGCACTGCAGGTGTAAGAAGGTGGAAGCAATGTGGAAAAATCCAGTAATTAGTTCATTAACAAGAACAAAATTTATCAAATAAGTGTTATACTACAAATTTCACTACTCTGTATGAGAATCAGTGCAGAAATACTCATGTCCTTGAGCCAGCGGAAGCTTTCTCCACCAACAGTGGGACCAAGGTTTAACTCAGAATGTCTTTTAATCACATGGACACAGTAAGATTTATCACATCTTTAATTTCTCACTTTTTAAGACTTTGGGATTACTTTTCGGGGAAGACACTCAATTTAGGGGACTGTTACTTAGCAACCATAATCTGTTTTAAAACAAAGCAGATGTTTTGTTTTAAAAAGCTTGTGCTTTTTTTCCAGCAAGGAAATCTAGATCTCTGTCCTTCTGTGCTTCTTACCAAATTAATAGCTAGAGCAAACACCTAGACTGAACATCAATGAAAGGCCGCAAGCAAGCTACTTGTCAAAGAAGCATCCTTGCATAGTTTGACCCTTCCCTCATTTTTGCAATCATGGCAAAGAAAGTCTCAGTTCTCGAAAAAAAACCCAACAAAATGATCTGAAAAAAATTTCCTCCAGACACTGGCTGCTGGCTGATACAGAGAAGTCACACCCATGGATATGGGAAAAATTATGCTTTTGAAAAACAATGGGAAAAACAGATACCTGGTGGGCTTTGTTCCCTGCAATAAAAATGCAGAAGACAGCAAGAAAAGCCAGGGAACATGTAGTACCTAACCCTCAAAATCAAATATCAGAACAACTTTCTTACTCTACCCATCTAAGACTCAAGCAGAGACCCCACAAAGCTGCCAGGCATACTGGAGCTAAGCTGGCCCCAGCTGTACACTCTGAAAGATTTTGGTGCTCCTAATCATCGTACATAACATCCTGAGTTACCCAAAGGCTTCAAGAAAAGGACAAGGCAACAACATATGGCCTAAACAGACTGTTCATGTCTTCTACTAAACAAGGCACAGCTTCACCTTATACTGACCTTGCAATTACAGACTACAGGGAACAGTTAGGCACTTGAAAACAGTCAGCACAACAAAAGGCAGAGACAGGGAAAGACTCAGAAATACTGAATGCAGAGAACCCTCAATAGGTAAGCTGTGAGTTCTGGTCACCATGTTTGTGACAATCCTCCTCCACTCAGGCCACTTGCTATCAGGATCTTAAAATGCAACCTGGAAGCAGAAGAATCCTTTACACTACCCCTTCCTTTGCAGATGAAACAATGATAAAAGTTCCTCCAGAGATGAGCTTTTAGCAGTCTGAGGACAAGATTCTGAAAAAAAACCTCCCCAAAGTGATAAATTTAAATAACTGCAAAATAAGCAAACTGGGTTAACATACCAGCTTCCTCCAGCAGCAAGAACAGTATCTGAACTGTTTTCCCAGAGCAATTATTGAGTAGCTAGGGAAAAATTGCAATGCTACCTCAAATAACTCATGTCTATATGACTCAGTTCAGGAATATTAATAAAAGCCACACATCCAGAGCCTGAACTGATTAGAGTTTAGGAGATACTGGATTCTGAGCAATAACCTCCCAAATTTACCATAACTATTCTGTACCTAGTGTCATTCACGTGGGGCAAAAATAACTTGTCAACTCTTGACAAACCCCTAAATCTTAGAAACATGCTATTTTAAACTGTGAATTTGTTTTGGCTTTCTTAACTAGTCTTGAGCATAAAAACTTAAGGATAAAAATATCCTTGTATCACTCTTAGACTGGAAATTGTAGTTGATGTATGATTTCTTTTAAAAGTACAAATATTAACATACATATATTTGACGTGCATCAAAAATAAACATAATGATTATTTGCAAATATGCCAAAGTCCAAATTGATCTAGCAGTTCAGTGGAAAAAAATTATATACACTGACCAATCTACAGGACTACAACTAGCAACAAGTATGACAAGTAATTTGCATTTCTTGCCAGAAAACCAATACCCTTCTTTTACCCCCTCTAAATCAGAACTGGGTTTACATGAAGTGTTCAAGTTTAGGAGAGCTAAAATATGTTTTCCTGTGTCTTATCCTTGTGTTTCACTGTGAAGGGGTTATTTCTCCCAGGAACACAGTAACAGCTGCTGGCTCTTTCCTCCATGATTTCACATGACACATTTCTCACTGGAGCTCTCAGCAATTTATTCTTATTGCCTTACTGCTTTTTTTCCCAACAAGTTCAGTGTTGTATACATAAAAATTAGATATGAGGAGTGAGGGAAAAATCCCTTTAATTCAAGAGATTGCATGAAATACCTCTATGCCTAAAGATGCTAAAGCCATGGCTGGGTTTTGGGTGCAGGGAAAGCAGTTATTTATTTCATTTTTTAAAAGTGCAATATGTGCTAGACATTGTTCATGTGGAGACTAGTGATTTTAAAACTGCCATTCAGTTTTCCACCTCCATCGGATCAGGTCAAGCATCTTGGAGAATTTACCTCAGTGAGACAGGAAAGAGGTCACCCTGTGGGGGAAAGAAAGCTACACAACCACACTGGTGTGTCAGAGCATGCTGCTGCTAGCAGAGGCCATTAGCCAGGGTTTGCTTACATTAGTATTGCTAAAAACCGTGGGGATAAAATTCAATCACTGACACAGCACCCTGATTTAACTTTCACAAGTTTCTGACTGTAAAAAACATCAAGTGTTCACATTTTCACATCCTAAAATTAACATTACATCAAATAATTACAGCTTCAACTTTGAGGACTCTGAGCTGTCGCAGCCAAAGACAAGAAAGGAACCCCCAGGAGACCACTCAACCCTTACTTGTTCATTCAGAACATGAACACTAAATCTCATTGATCTTCTGATCACTACAAATTATTGGTAAGCTCTGCATTAAACCAGGCAGTTGTAAATTGGAGTTGACAGTATTATCACTGAAAGAAATGCATGAACTCTGTGTTTGCCAAAGTGTGACCTCCTGGACTAGTGGTGTAGCACTATAGCACTGCGAGGATTGAGATTTTTAATCCAGCTACCACTCTCACACAAATTATTTCAATCACATAGAATTAACTTTGCTTAATAACAATTTTTCACACTAAGCATGCACTGTGATTTAAAAATTAAATAGCCCAAAAGGATATCAGTGCAACATTCCCATCTTCAGGTGTAGGTTCACAAGACTCACCTGCATCAGGACATTAATGCCCTTCCAGCCAGCCTCCTTCAGTGAAACCATCCTCTACAGACATTCTCATACTAGCTTGCATGCCAGCAGGATAAAAATTTGAAAGAACGAACCCAGAAATCAAATGTAAGTGTTAAGACCAGAGAAGAAACCCTATTAACAAAGCGAGCGACAAGAATTTTTACATTACAGGAAGCAAAGAGATTACAGAACATAACTGGCAACTGATTGAGAAGCTAGCACGATTGCTAGGTTTGCTAACCAACTGTATATGAACATCTTTCTCTGGTTTTGTAGTTTCGTTGGGGTTGTTTTGTACACTTGAAGATGACACATATTGTTTCTTAGTCAGGGTGCTTTGTCACCACCTCAATGATAAAGAATTACTTAAGAAAATCAAGAAACAAAGGAGACAGAAAGAAAGAGTTACTTAATCCTTTGAAAGTTTTTTGTTGATATCGACCAAAGGTGACATTCAATGTGAGGTAAATTACATGGTTAAAATTGTAAACAAGGAAAATTGCTTTGACAACCAAAGCTTTATGGAAATGTGGGAACTGCCATACCATGTCTGAAAGGCAGGCATGTACCTGGGAAGAAACTGAGGACACCTAGAGGAGTTCCAATTGTAGAAATTCACCATTTTTGTACATTATTTTCCTCTTAAACAGCTAATAGGAATGATGTGGTGTACTTACATACAAACATATTTACTTGATTAGTGATATGTTTATGTTACATTATCTTATAATCAAAATAGTTCACTTGAGTTTGAAAAGCCAGAATAAATTCTCTTGACAAGTAACCTCAAGATGTATTTACAAATGAACTGAAGAATATTGTCTTTGGTTTGTAATTAAGGGCTAGAGCCAGTAAGTGCATTTGGAGTTTGAAAGATTGGCACCCTGGTCCCTAGTTATTTTAGGTACCTGTGTTACAAAGTAGAGTTGGGAACCTCGCTCTGGGCACACCTGTCTCCCTTGTTGAAGGATACCCTGAGTAGAGCCTACCAGTCATCCCAAATGACACCCAGTGGTACCTGTGCAAAAATTATTCATCTCTCTGAGCCACAAACAGAGCAGTCAGAAAACAGGGTGTGACTCTGCAGGCACAGGGTGGGAGGCAAGGTCTTATCTTCTGTCTCCTGCTGCTTTGGGTTAGAATAAAAATCCACCTGGTTTAATAATCTATTTCCTGCTACATTCAGTAGGCCATAATTAGTGGAGAATATAAGAAATGTGACGAGAATAAACTGATCCTTCCTGGCCATATAGTATTGATTGCCCCAAGTTAGAAGGGAAGGGGCTTTCTAAGTCAAAGGCTGCAACTGTGGCAACTTTTAACAGCCAAAGCACTCTTCATGAATTCATTAATTCCATTATTTTGGCTCTCAGACCATAATATATGACCAAGTTTCACAATTTCATCTGTACACAGTAACATTTTTTAAAATTTGGTTGCCTCTCAATTCTTCAAGTGTGATTAGTGGGGAGTAATCATTTCCTCCCTTCCATGATTTTTTTATAGAACCCTCTTGAGCACAGTAGCAGCTCCTTAACTCTTGATCATCTCTATTACCCTTCTCTAGTTTATGTAACATCTCTGTTGAAGCAGGGAGACGAAAGCTGAGTCCAGCATTCCAGATATGATGCACTGCAGATCTATACAGTGAAATAATAAGGGTTTCTGTTTTGCTCTTCATTCACAGATGAATATTTCCTAACATTTGTCTCTTTAAACTTCTGTATTTTTAACCTTTTCTGAGCAGTAAGCTCAGTTCTTGGGGTAAAGGGGGAAGCCCAAAATTCCCTTTTTGTACTCTTTTCCACACCTCCCCCTCCTCTTTATGTTCAGAAAGCGGTGTTAGAACAACCAAGTCAAATACTCTCTTCATCCTCAAATTAAAAAACTCACTACTCAAATAATAATCCCCACAGGCAGGAAAGCAAGTAATTCTGATAATTTCTCTTTGTCGAACTAAGGAGCAATTTATTGTGATAGTCAGATGTTATCTGATAGACCACTTTTATGTAGTAAAATGAAAACCCAAAATTCAATTTTCTGAGGAAAAAAAAACAGAGGGAGGTGACCCAGCTTCTACTTCTGCAGCTACTCCACAGCTCATCCAGCAAAAGATCCAAGGACAAGACACAGATTCCATCACATTTCCAGTGACACCAGATCTAAAAACTTCAGAAAATACCCAGTTTAGATACTTCCCAAACGGATTTAAAAATAATAGTTTAAAAAAACCCCTTCTTCCCCATTGAAATTTTGCACATCAGTCTTGGGGTTTTGGTTACAAGGACAAGTTTTTAGAAACACCAAGATTACATCAGGCAGCTTTACTGATTCCTTTATGATGCTAAAGGGGAAACTCAAGCCCATACTAGACTCACACATCTACAATCAAGAAGCCATTTGGAGCACAACAACAACAACAACTTTTTTGACTCATTCTGGACAATGCTGCATATATATATTCTCCCTTACAGGTCAGTAGATGGCACTCTATTTTTACTATCTATGTGTTTGCATACTTGTCAAAGAAATGCTGCTTCTCCTGGAAGTGCAGTAGTAGATCACAGGTCCTTAGACAGCTTCCCTTAGAAGGGAGCTCTGTGCTTTACCTACTCCTTAATGCAGATTTCAGTTTTCCCATGGCCCACAGTCTGGTCACGTTTGTTTATTAGGACCTGTAAACCCATGGAAACATGAATTGCATATATGGTCTGTACTTTATGCAGTTAATAGACAATCCACTCTCCCATCTACAGTGTAACGGGCCTCAAAATTGGCCCTTTCTACAAAGGCCAAAAATGATTCAGCATTAATGAAGCATCTGCATATGACAGCAAACGAGGTCTATGCTAAAACAGAGCCCTCTTCATTTACCTGGTCAGGTGACTATCCATTTGGAGTCATATTGACTTCATTTAATTGTTTGTCTTTCATATTCGTAAAGCCAGCAGAGCCATGGGAAGGCAGACCTAATGTCTTTTCTGTGCATAGGGTGTACATAAAGATCCTTCAAACTGAAACCACTAGATAAAGTTTTATTTACAAAAAGAGTAATAAACTAGTTTGAGGTAAAAGCTACCAGTTCCACAAGGCACACTACAGTCCAAAAATAGTTGGGAAGAGAAAGCATATCTAGGGCTGACTGCTCCAAAGGGCACCTGGAGAAGGCAGGCAGGTCTGGATTCCCTGTGCATCACCACCCTGCTGTGCAGAGCACTGCTCTCAGCTGGACTGCAAAGCATCACACCACTGAAGGAGTCTCACGTGGGGACACTTGGTTTCTATAAAAGCCCACTTCACACAGCAAGCTAAGAGTTGTGAATACTGAGCAAGTCTAAACCCTTGTTTATCCTCACAGATCAGATGGGATCAGAAACAAAGATGAGAAGAAAATACATGTTTCTTTTTTTGTTGTGCACTATTATAGCAAGCGTCACCCCATCAACCCAATGGTATGAACACGTAACACCAATATAGTCCTTTAATACTTCCTTTTCTGAAAATGTTTCTAAACTACAATAATATATTAAATTTGATAAATACAATTACTACCAGCATTTAATTGATTCTTGATTACAATCAATTATATTTCTGAAACAATCAAGCATCCTACAATTAAAAGTAATTTATTCATTAGCACACCCCTACTAGACAATTACACAAATGCATTATTTATGTAATTAGATACATTTGCAGTTCATTATTCCACTTTTTATTCTATTGTTGCAAAGCTACACACGTAGAATCTTACTTTATAACTCTCCTTGCTTTCTATTGACATGGAGATTGCACTTATTTTATTTACCCAATTTCAACTTAGAAATCAAAATCTGAAAGACTCAATCTCTACAAAAAACAGTGATTAAAACTCATTCATCTGTCATATGGGTGAAAAGTAAAGGTAACAAAATATTTTCTAGGTGAAAACTTCTTATTTGAGTTGAAAAAAGCAGCCGTAAATTTTTAGAGGTTTCAAAAATGGAAATTATAATTTCTATGTGCTGAGGCTCTTATATGAGAATTTGAGGGTGAGCATGAAAGAGAAGCTAGTAAAAAATCACAGTGATTAGAGCTGCTTCCAAGACCACAACCAACTAATGGCATGTACTTACTCTATCATGACATGAAAACCAGTTCAGAATTTGAAAGTCACAACCATGAACCAAGGATCTGATTTTCAGATGTTCTAGTTCTCTACATATTTTACAATAACACTTGTGGCTATGATTGTCCAAGCTTGCTAAGAAAATGTAATAAAATACACAAACCACACTCCACCAAAACACCACAGGCACACCTGGTCAGACCAAAGAAGAAAGGACAGATTTGTGAGAACTGGAAGGGGCACCTCTGGCCTGAAAGAAAGAGGTGAGAAGAGAAAGGTATACTGGAAGCTCACCAAGCAAGGCATGGTGGCCTGTCTGCTAACTGATGAGAGTACTGCAATAATTCCAGAGAGAAAATAAGTGAATATAGAGAAATGCAAAGACCTTTCCCCTGCAGAAGACTTAATAAAAATAGTCTGCCAGAGTTGTTCCCATGGGGCTCTGAAGCAATGGCTATTAAGACCTCCCTCCTGATCCCTCTGGTCTAAATTTGGGGTGGCTGCCACAGAATTTCAACTGCAAGATTTCTGAAACAGTGACCAAACAAAAAACCCAAACAACAAAAGTCTGCAAATTTCTATGATTAAGTTGCAGCAACCTTCATTTTTTAACAGCATTACACTTTACTTTCACTTACTTCATACAAATGTTTTTAATATTTACCATTACAATGATCATTAATAATTGTTTGTCATATACACATTGGCATTTAAAAAAAAAAGAAAGAAGAGTGAGTTAGTATCTAACTGTTGCTGGTTTCACTTTTCTTTATGAAAGCTATATAATAAAGCCCCCAAGGTGAATGGAGAAAAAGTTTTTTTTTTGGTAGAGCCCCCAAGCAAACCCCTTCTCTCATCTTCCATACTCCTGGTGCATTCCTCAAGTGAGCTCACTAAGCTCCCATGCTCATTTGCTGGACAAATGACAGAGCAGAAAGATAAGATATTCAATAATTGCTCATGCATGCACTCTTTAAAAGTTAGATCCTGGGAATGGCGGGGAGTGTCAGGAAATAAGTGATCGTTGCTCCATCAATAGAGACAGTTAAAGAGGTAGCACCCTTGTGGTTACCTCAGATGCCATCACAAATGCTTCTTTCTACTTTTTAAGATACTCTGATGATGCTAAATCTTCACTCATTCTTCAAACCTGGATGAATAATCTAGAACTTTGGTTTCCTGTGTGTTTCTTGTTTTGTTACACAAGCCAGTCAACCACAGTCAGAAGCAGACACTCAGAGAAAAAAAGTAGCGGAACTCAAGATAAAGAGGATAAATCAATGAGATAAAGTATCATCATAGTTCTTCAGCAGCCTTGGTGCTGAAACATATGCCCCTACCTAGTCTGACAGTCAACCATGAAAAATATCATGGCAAAGAGAATCCTACCAGCTGTATTTTTTTTATAACAATAACAGATGCCCTCTCAGATCCTATGAAATGAATAAGCTATTTGAAGACAAATCTCGAAATGAAAAAGAACAGGCCAGAAACATGCAGCAGAATCCGACCATATTACACCTCTATAAGGCACTACAACTCCAAAACAACTGAGGTCAGAAAGGCAATCAAGAAAACCCTCAGGCACAACAGAAGCTTTCATGGAGGACCAACTGACTATGTTATAAAGCAATCACTGACCAACTACAAAAACCCAAACAAATATTTTTAAATGATCATACATTCATTCCTGAGCCTTTTGCATTGTATTTGGCTGAAATGGACAGATGTTATATTTGGTTTATGTTTATATGTCTCCAGCTTTTTTGATGGATTTGTCTCCTCACTCTTCACAAGTTAAAAGCTTGTCTCATGCTTATTTCTCTATGGTTTCTCCATGGTTAGTAAAGTAAAGGAAGAAAACTATCTACCTCACTGCAACCTTGATTTAATTCTGACTTTTAGACTGAGCAGGAATTTCTAAGCCCCACTGTGGTTCAGTTACACAGCTCCAATGAAATCAAAATACACTAGTCTAGCTTGCAGTCCAATGTTATTCCTCACTGCGTCTGGCCTCACTTGCAAAACACTTCAAACTTCATCTGCAAAGAAGCACGGCTGCCTTCAAAGTCATTAAGTCTTAAAAATAAGAGGAAAGTTCTTCCAAGCGTGTTTATTTGATCCAAAACATTAACATGCTGACAGCTGTTGAGCTGCTTCATTTAGCTGTCACAACAGACCACAGAGCACCATAGTGAAATGGACACTTCTGTGTCTGACATCTGCCACTCTTCCATTAACTGCTGCTTCACCACAAACATTTTACCGAATAATTGATTTGGCGAGGTGTATGCAACAGAGTGTCTTTTTTTTTATGCATTAAAACATCTGGGTTTTTGCACTGAAAGGTTCTGCCGAAAGTAATAAAGTCCAAATAGAAGATTTTTAAACTGCCAGTTTTTGGCTATGACACAAGAAGGATTCCCACAGAGAGGTAACATGCCTCATCTACTTAGGAAAGCATACCTTCTGTAACACAAGTTGAAAAGCCTTGCTAAAAATATTAACATCGTAAGCTTTAATAGAAATGAAAATTCTTAGGAAAGCTTCATCTCTACAGGGCTGTTCTTAAGTCCAAAGTATCTGCAACTCAGTGGGAAACACAAGTCATATGAAAGCAATTTATAATGTTCCACAGCAGAGGCAGAATAGAGCAGCCTTAATATCAAGGGGGGAAAAAAAATCATCACAGTAGACAACTTTCCAAAATTTAATCCTTAGAAACATAAAGTACTTAGGACTCTTAGAAGAGTCTGTAATGCTTGAGAATCAACAGTTCTCAAAACCAGAATGAAAGTCAGGAATTCTCCTACTATCAAAAAACCTAATGTCTGGGTTTGGAATTGACTGAAGTTAATACAAAAAAGTCTCCTTGAAACGAATTTGCCAAAATCACAAGGTAAGGCATGGAATGCCACTGAGATACCCACCAGTAATATCTGTAAACCATAAGACCTCATAGCAAGAAACAGCCTTTGACTTTCACCTGGCGAGGACAAAAGAATGGTTCTATATATTTTCTCAGCTTTGTAGAAAGCATATTTGTATGCCCAGATTTAGCTGAGTATCTGAAACTAAAGCATTGCCTTTTAAAGACTAAAATAACATAGGCTGAAGGAATACATTCAAAATATAAGTCCTCTGTCGTTTGCCATCTCTCTTATCCAATGGACACGTATGAAGTATTGCTTTTGGCTTTATCCAAATGCCTGCCATTGATCTCCAAAATAACGACCTTCCTTGGAAACAGAAACTAAATAGAGAAAACTTACACTCTGCACCTTTATACGTTTTACAGAACTGTTTAAATCCAAAATGAAATTCAAAACAACAAAAAGCATTCTTTCACAAGAAAGCAAAACATACTTAGCTGGCAGTGCCTTTAGAGGGCATCCCTCAAACACTGCTATATGATACCCCAAAGGTGTAGCACCTGATTAGGCTACTGGAATCATATCCTTTGGGAGTTTGCAATCAGCTGAGATGGTAATTCCAAAATGGGAACTCTGAAGAAGATGATTTACTGTCATAGGATGGGAAGAAGAAAGATGAGAAAATTATGAAGACTGGGATTGCTGACTCGTACATCCCACACATGACAATTTTCTGTCTCATTTTAGAGATGTTCTACATGCCAATGGACCCAAACAATTTATCTACCTTTAAAGTCAGATCTGCTCTGGGCAGGTTAGTCTAGATGATCTCTAGAGCTTCCTTCCGGGGAGCATATAATACAGGTGCCAAAGATTGAGGCATCCAAACAGGAAAGTAGTTCTAATTACAGTAATACTTAAGTCTTACCAAAGCGCTGTTTTAGATCTAGAGTCAGGTGCCATTTTAAATAATTTACGAGAAACAGGCATAGCAGTACTGGGAGCAATGCATATAGGCAGGTGGGACTACTCCTTGATTACTAACAGCTTCCCATTACAGTAAGAATATTTTCATCTCTTTTTAATAGGCTGAGATCATTGCCTAAATTTCCTCTACGAACAAGTACTTTCACAGGGCAATTCATCATCATCCTAAGATAGATAGTTCTGTCCAGCTGGCCCTTCCTCTCCAATGACTACAGAAGGTAGAAATAACTACTTCAGTCCAGAAGTCTGGCTTTTAGACAGACCAAACTCAATGACAGAAATTCCATAAATTACTGGCCATGGAGGAACCAGTAACTACTAACTGGAATAAGGGTCTCTATCCCTCTCCTTTACACAGCTCTGAACGTGGCAGAGAAACATAAGCCCCACCCAAGAACTATAACTAGCCATTATTTAGAGATAGAAGGAAGACACATGGCTGCTGTGGGTTTAACTCGTGAAGTGTTTATGGAGAGTACATCACAAGGCCAAACTATTCAGAGCTACAACACGTACATCTTTCTTATCTGCCCTGAAAATAATTTTCAGGGTTAAATTCACCAAAGATACTAATAGAAGCAACCCCAAGCGCACCTTTAATATCTCCTTAGACTATTAGTTCTTGTTTTACTTAACTTCAGTTTTCCTCAGAAGAATTACATCAGAGATATGCTAGGTCTGTTATGTTTATCAATTATATTACCACTGAACTGCTTTATCTCAACAATTTAATGGAAAACTGAATCACAGTGGCTTAGAATGGACTTTGAAAATGTTCGTAAGCAAATTATAGGTTGAAGCTTCAAGAAAAACCAAATTGCTTAGTTTTGTTTCTTAATTTACTTTTGTGCTTTTGAAAAACAATAAAGGCAGTGTAGGTGTTGCACAAATCCCTGCATTTACCAACATGAATGAAGACCCTCTTATTTTGGTGCTGTTATATCATCTGCTTTACTACAGTCTTGCTACACGGGTTACTGCCACACAGGGACAGACCTAGCCCCAAGGTAAAAGCAGTATGGCCAGGCTGCCTGATGCTAGAAGGACATTTTAACTTTCTTAGCCCCTCCCTGCCCACAAATTCAGGCCCATTTAAATGTAAAAAAACCCACTATTTCAAGTCCATTGATGAAAACTTTCAACAGTCATCACTGAAATAATGTGAGGTTTATACTGGCACACAGCAGAGTGGAAACTGCTCCAATGTTTTTCAAAGATCGACAGAGCTGGAGTTCTGCATTCACACATTTTAAAGGCTTTTCTTAGAGTGGAGATTTTCATCAGCTACACAGCTCTGCAAGTTGGCATAAGTTCTTGTTATATTGCCACAGGCTAAATTCAAAATCCTAGCTTAACACTGATGGCAAACTACAATTAGTACTGTTACTATGCTGAAAAAAAAATTTCATGAAATCCATCATTTTCATAGCCACATAAAATTTTACCAGGAAAATGTTCAACTTTTCTGACTTCTGTTCACCTCTGCTAATTTCCTGCTTTGGATTTCATCTGAACTACTATATTTTATAAAAGGAAAAAGAGCAGCCAGAAAAACAAATTTGTGTAAAATTTTACATTGGAACAAAACTTATAATTTCCAATTCCTCTACACATTCATGGAAATATCAAATAAAATATACAGACTGTCATTCCAGACAACAAACAATGTTCATCTAATTAAATATTTTGTTCTGGACATGAGCTAGCATGAGACATTCTGAGAACAACAGAACAAATCTATACCATATAAATACATGTTTTAGTTGTTTGTGTCTGGGCATAAGAACTTATCCATTGCAAATGTTCCCAGTATTCCTACAAAAAAATAATACATTTCTGACCCCTGTTTCAATTTCCTCCTGCAATGAGTTACATTACTAAAATAAATATATTACAAGAAATTAAATCACAGCAGTGATTTAATTTAATTTAATTAGAATATTTTACCTTATTTTTCTAAATTTGCTTCAGATTACCTTGAGTACTCTCTAAATTCCTGGTAATTTACCAAACAATGTTCATCACAACAGTGAAGCCAAAGTATTTTCAAAAAGAAAAGAGTTTGCACAGTAAAAGCCTTTTAAGTGTTGTTTGAGTGTCTTGTAGTAATTAAGGTAAAGTTCCTTATCACATAATCCAGTTCTAGGTCTAAATACGTTCTTTTGTGCTCAGAAGTTCTCCTCCAAGATCATACATGAACATTTAGAAGATAATAGTCTAATTATACATCATTTTAAGTAAAATCTTCTATGTCCTTCTTCACTGATACAGTCAGATCTTCTTTTCCAAATTCTTCTTCAAAATATACACAGGTAGGGTTCAGTATACCTCACTACATGTCTGGTGGAGGAGAAAATGGGAAATCCACCAGTTTGCAACTAACTTATTAATAGTTTCCATACTGTGATGTGTTTGAGCAATAAATGGAAGAATGCCTAACGGGGATATAAGGAGCAATCATCAAATGTTATAATACACAGAGGAGCAGTGATCACTCTAGCCATCTGTTTGTTCTGTGTCTACCTGCAGCTGTGAGCCATGCTCAGGCAGGAATATCAATATATTGCCCATAGTCCTGAGCTGTACTTGAAAGAAGAGACATCTACGTTTGCGCTCCAGTAAAGGCTGGGAAGGAGATGTTTGATTTGATGATACCTGTTGGTATAAAGCAAGAAGGAGAGCTGAAAAATAGGTCACAGGTATATCTGTGATGAGGAGGATGCCAAAGGACACACAGGCCACTATAACAAGTCACTTGAACAGCTATACAGAAGAGCACCCAGCCATAAAGATCAACCCAGCAAGTCACAGGGAAGAAGCTGGTTGCTACCATTATGTGAAAGCCAGGCAATGTTACAACCTGAAGCCATGAGTTTAAGAGCAAGTACTCTATCCTACAGAAAGTTGGGACTGAACCCTATGGACATATTTGACCTTTCATCCTTGAACTCAGGCATTAATGCCATTCTCAATGCACAAAATAAAAAGTAAAATAGAGTTGACAGCATGAGAGAGAACTAAGGACAAAAATTCTGCCCATTTCCATGTAAAAGGACAGAAGTATTGTAAGAGATTAGCCTTACTAAATCATGACTTCCTCATTGACCTCAAACACGGGAAAGGAGCTTACCAACTAGGTCAGATCACCAAAGAAGAGCATAAAAGAATGCCACAAGCAGCTGGAGCGCAAGTAAAGAGGTCAAGACACAGAACATGACAATAAGAAACAAAGAAACCCTATGATCACAGCTGAGCAGAGATCAGGTCAGGCAAACTTCTGAAGCTGATCTGCCAATAGCCTGCCCTTAAAGTGAGTGCTTGAAAACACCAAAGAACTTGCAATATCTAAACATGAAGTAGAACAGTATTTTTTTTTTAAGAGGAAAGTCTCAGACTAGTCAAATAAGATAGATACAAAAAAGCTTTGAAAATTAGGTTCCTTTTTCTGACCCCTGGGCCTATCACCTGCCTGTCTCTTAAGCTTCTCTCTCCTCACTTGACCTGTTTCAAAACCAAGATGCCACAGTCTACCTTCCAGAAACATGTCCCTCCTAAGCATGCTCTTAGGAAAGGACCAATATCCTTCTCCAGAAATTTCCATATAATTCCAAGTTCAAGCAACCACACGAACTATGCAAACTATTAACACAAAGTATCTAGGCAGTAAGCTGAGAAGAAATAAATCAGGTTCTACAACTAGAAAGACTACATTAGCCAACTGTTTAGCGAGAATGCAGAGAAGATGCAGAGAGAGACAGAGAGCTCTTCTTGCATTAGTCTACATGAATGAGATCTATTGGTGTCAAGCTGAATTACTAGCAATAACAGTCAGAGCTCAAATGAGAACACAGATTATTAATTGCATTTTTCAAATTTAATTGGCCTGACAAGTATCAGTGAAGATCTATAAAAAAATTGGTTGAACTGACATGAGGAATGATAGCAGCTCTGTGATGTCTCATGTCTCATGCCTGTGCTTAGAACAGTGGGAAAGAGGAGCTGAGAAACCACAGACAAGTCAAACTGAACCTAATATTCAAGAACATTTCTGGATGAAGCAAGTGTGTGCAGCTATATGGTAACACAGACTTAAGTGGCAATCAGTATGGATTTGTTAAGAATGAACTGACAAAACAATCCAATTTCTTCCTGTGTTGTGGCTAAAAGGCCTTTTTAGAAGAAGAGGAGTGATTGTCATTCATCTTGACTTCAGTAACTCACAATGAAATCTGAAAACAGAAATTAGATAACTGTACCCACAGAGGACCAATGTTTCACTGTCAAACAGAAAGATGCATTGTATAGCGCTTCAGAGGGTCTGTCCATGGTCTAGTCTTTTTTCAGCATTTCTCTTAACAATGTACATGATAGACAGAAGAAAACATTCCTGACAATAATAGGGATTGCAAGTATGTTGGAGGACTGGTGAAAGATTCAAATAGGTTTTAACAAGCTGAAGAAACAGTGCTTACTCAAGGTAAGATAAAAATAAGCTATTTAGTAAATGTTCTGTTACTAACTAAAAGGAATGGGGGGTGACACCTGGGGGCTATTTCTGAGCAGAGAATCACGATCATAACACTGCACAATGATTTTGGATATTTAAGAAAATGCACAACAGGAGATGTTCAAAAGAAGATCAACAAGAACTATCAGAGGTAGAAAACCTAAGGCACAAAACAGAAAAAACAGGAAGAAAAGAATCTGTTCTCCACACCAGATGGACAGAACGAGCAATAATGGGCTCAAATACCAACCAGAAAGGCCCAGCATAGATTTTAGGAAAATCACTCAATTGAGACTAATAATGAAATACTGGAATAGATTGTCAAGGGTAGCTATGGGTTTTCCACCTCTGATGACCTATGAAATAGAACTGACAATCTGATTCTGCCTGGGGCACAAGGACAGCTTCTCCAAGTCTCTTCCAAGGCAGTTTACCAAATTAATAAATTACTATCTCCTCTCTTAAGGACATCCTATCACATATCTAAATTTCCTTTGTATAAACACAATTTGTTGTACAACAGACACTAATGCAACATTTCTTGTTCTAAATGAGTTTATGGATGTGGTAGTCCCAAATATGAGAAAACACTGTTGGCATCTTTGAAAGTAAAAGTAGGGGGAAAAAAAACCCCACCCTAAAAAATAAACAAACCAGGAGACACATTTCAGTTTTGATCTTTTCGCAGAATTAAATTTATCCCCCATCAATTTTTCCCTTTCTAATAATATGTTTTCTAGTAAGGGTTTGGTTCTGACTGCTAAGTGTGAATCTCCAACATGATTCAAAGTTTCCAGCCATAAGATGGGATCATTAATAGACTTTACCCCAGAATTTTCCCTGATGATGACCTGTTGCTATGGAAGTCAACCACCAGAGCAAAACTGGAAGGAAGAAGTATTATATCATTAATCACATCACTAATACAGCCCTAATAAGCTGAGGTTCATAACCTCTGGATGCTGATGGAATTGGATAAACCTGCTCTGACCAACGTTTTAATCAACTGCAATATTTGCTGAAGGCCATGGCAGTATAGCTGATAAATATATAGGTGCTTTATTCACTTTACAAGTGAAAACACAAAATAAGAACTGAACGGACTCAATAGAACTGCTAACTTCAATCCTTGGAATGTATCAAAGCCAAAGGAGTTTGGAGACAATGATGAGATACTCCAGCAAAGCTTCCTTACTTCATTAAAATTGTTCTGAAATAATGTCCAAGTATCAGGGAGATACAATACCATTCCTTGTTAAGCCTCAAGGCTTTTGTCACAGAAAATTTGTGGTATATATCCAATTAAATTTGTAGTATATATCCTATATATATATACAGGTTGAAGTTCAGTACACCATTCTGCATTGTGGCACCCGTGCTGAGTACATCACAAGCAAGCAATACCATGGCAGTTCAAAGTAATGCAAGATAAGAATAGAAAGGAAGAGGGAAAATGAATTGCAGAGAAGACATGACAGGTAGAGTCTCCAGACAGAAATTCTCAAAACAATTACACTCAATTATTCACCCACCACCAAAAGCACCTGCTGAAGAGCAGAAGAATCCTAAGGTAGAAGAGTTGCTATTGCTTATAATTGCTTGTGTTGCTTATAATGTATCAGACTAGAACATGCCCTGTCACAAACACACACTTATTCTCATCCTGGTTTTCCCTCCCATGACTGGTCTCAGTAGCAAGCCTCCTTCTGAAAACCACTATCATTAGACACCAAGGTTTTTGCCTTATGTTTTGCTGATGACAACTGAATTTTCTCAGGTTATTCTCTACTTCGGTTTAAAAAAGAGGACAACTGGATTTTTTTTTCCCATAGTCTACGTCGTATATAAAATTATTATTATAAAATCTCATGTCAAAGGCAAAATTATATAATCTCTTGTCAAAGTCACAATTATGAAATCTCTTATTCAACTTATTTAAATAGAGAAGTTGTTATAACACGCCTTTGCTCACAAAAAGCTTTTCATTCACAGTTAACTGTTGGCTTCAGCGAATGTTATGTATTATTGACGATCCTGAAACATATTCAGGTACAGTTTCACTGTAGGGAGGGTGCCAGGAGAATGGAGCTGGCTCTCCTCAGTGGTGTCAAGCCATATGACAAAAGGCAACGGGCAGAAACTGATGCACAGGAAGTTTCACCTGAACACGATGAAGAAATTCTTTATGCTGGGTGACTGAGCACTGGAACAGATTGCCCAGAGAGGTTGTGGAGCTCCTCCCTCACTGGAGAAATTCAAGAACCATCTAGTTATAATCCTACGCCATGTGCTCTAGGATGACCCTAGCATCCCTTGAGCAGGGAGGTTGGATCAGATGAGCCACTGTGGTCCCTTCCAAAGTCACCTATTCTGTGATTCACTCCGCCAAATAACCAAACAACTTAAAAAAACAAACCAAATCAAATCAAAACCCAATCAACCAAACCAAAAACCTCATCCACTAGACTATGTCTTCACACTGCAAATTATCCTTAGGCAGTAATCTGGAAATCAGTCTTTGATACAGAAATGCTAAGAATAACAAAGATATGTGATTATAGAGTGGTTTATAAACAGTTAATAAATGACCTGGAAACTAGTTCTTTTCTCCTAGTCATTTTTCGTGATAAAATTGACAAATAACTGCTACCAGAATGGTAATGAAATTATAACATACATTAGAAAGTGTCCGGCTCTTTCCCATAGTTATATAAATCTGGCACAATTGAAAATGGAAAAAAATATTACCTATTGAGCTAAAGAAATGTAAACCTAAAAACACAACAAACAAGAGGAACAAGTCTAGAAATGGTGCTCTATGATGCCTTTTTGATCAAGAGGTGTAGTCCAAAGTGTTGAGTAATTCCAAAAATGTAGCTATACAGCTTTTACACATCAACCTTTATTAAGAATGCTTGTTTACAGAACTCAAGATTTTTCTTTTAAATCCCTATCTCCTATTTGAATCTATTTTTTTACTTAAATGCTGTTAATTGAAATCACTAACACTGCACTTAATTGAGGTCTTCTCTGAGCCTCCTTCTGAGGCCAAGGAATGGATGTCTTTAAGTTCAGTTAGTTTACTGGATTCTGATCACAGGACAGAAGTAGCCTCAGCTCCTCACTCATCCTATGTCTGGTGAAAAACAGGACCATGAGGGAAAGATATTATTTATCTACACTGGGGTAACAGGAAAGAAGCTAGCTTCCAAATTTCCCCATATTTACTCCTGGCTGCATTTAGGGTCAGAAGGAAGAAGCAAACTAAAGATGTCAAGTGATGTAGCTCTAACTCCCAAGCTCCCAAGGAGAATTTTGCTGGGCTGAGTATGCTCTCTCCAGGTCTCACAGCAACATTAAACTGATCAAACAGCAAAAGGAGTCTAACTATTCAACTTATTTTGTATTCAGTGTACGCTCTCTCAATTGTTTCCAATTACTGCACTTCTTTTCCTGGAAACAGATAGTGCTTGCCTGTGCTTGGCACCTACTAACAGTGGCCACTGGAAACAGAGTGGCTACATTTCTGTCCATCTATCTGTGGATGCAAGAGCTGATTGCATTGAAACCATGCTCAACTTGCCCAAAACTTGCAGTTTCACTCTATCCAATGAAGGAACCTGGCTCATTTTTCCAAATAATTAAGAATTACCTTCTCTCATTTTCCAACAGCCTGATGGAGCTTCTCTCAAAAAGAGGTGAATCTTTTGAGTTTGCTAATCTGGTCTTTTACATCTAGCCAGAAATTCTTATTTGCTCTGGACAGTGACATGTAAGTGCATTTTCAAGATGTGAGTTATTTACACGTTCATCATTGTCCTAAAATAGTCATTCCTAACCTGCATGTTAAAACTTACCAGGGGAGTAAGCAAAGTAACTTAAATCAACAAAACATCCAAAGAATATTGGTTCAGTGTTCAAACTACTGTCTGTAACTTTACTCAAAATCACATTAGAGATGTGATTAGGAGATGTGATATTACGCTTATGTTTATATTATTTATATCATATTTATATCTAGTTATAATTTCTTTCCCTTTCTTACATGGATGCATTTGAATGACCTTTTGAGTGTCTTGTGATGTTCTGGTTAGTAGAGCAAGTTTGTTTATTCAGTTTAGAAGACAGCCTGAGTGATGCCTGAAAGTGGGTATTAGAGAGACCTGGGATATAAAAAAGTCTGCCCCTCATTTTGTTCATTTTCTTTTGGATAAAATCAGTCATATTCCAGTCAATGTCTGCTTCGGACTTCTAGAGAAACCTTTACTTTCATGTATGGATATGATTCACTTAAGCTTATTCTTTTAAATAACATGGATTTTTTTTTCAAGCAAAAGATGCCTACATGATTTTAACAAGAGATAATGGGTTTATAGAATCATAGAATTATTAAGGTTGGGAAAGACCTTTAGGATGGCCAAATTCAGTCTCACAGGCCTGTATTTCCCCAGATCCCCGTTCTGCCTTCTTGTAGCTGGGCATCACACTTGCTTCCTTCCAGGCACCTGGCACCTCCCCAGTTAACCAGGGCTGATGATAAATGATGGTAAGCGACTCAGTGAGCATTTCTGCAGCTCCCTCAGAACGCTTGGCTGGATCCCATCCAGCCCCATAGTCTCGTGCGTATCAAACTGATGTAGCAGGTCACTGACCATTTCCCCCTGCATTATGGGGGCTTCATTCTGCTCCCCAGTATCTTCTGATGAGCACTTCAGATATGTACCTTCCTACGAAAAGCTGTAGTCTTCAGCAAAATGTACTGCTTGCTAAGAGATCTGAATGCATTAACAAAGAATTGAGAATGGCAACCAGTGCCTTGCTTTCCTGTTTAAAACTGATGCTTCAATTAAACAACTCATCTTGGAATAAGATTGATTTATGGTGATTTAGAACAGAAGTTAAATTTTTTTTTCATAATCCCAAGACATTTATTATAACAGTAATAGTAGTAGCAGTAGTAGTAGTAATAATAATAATGCTGCCTCACCAGTATTCCTGGTTTAACATATCTCAGATAAGTAAGTACTCACTATACAGAAGCCATACAAAATCTCACCTGTAAACCACGAGACCTTTGGCTTCTCCTCTACTGTCAGACATGTCAGGCAGCTTTCACATACATACAGTGCAGCCAGGTTGAAAAACAGAATACAATGACAGAGGAGTACAACTCTCCATAGAGAAGCACAGTGTCAGGGTAGTAATAAACGTGCAATCGCTTTCACTGTAACTTTAATGGCCGAGACAGCAGAGGTTGGGAAGGCAAAAAAGAAAAGTCTTTATTACCTATGTGAAGACAGTCTTAGCTTGCTAAACAAGGAAATGTTATTTTGGTTTGCTTTGCCCAGAACAGCACCTCAATATATTACTACACCTTCACTAAAGAAACCAAATGAAGCCTGCTCAGACTACTAGCAGCCAGGGAGATCATTCCCAGCTCCCACAGTTTCTAATGTAAATTCAGTGTCTACTCATTTACTACTGAGAATCACATACTGGCAAACAAGCAAGCAGTGCTCTGAAGCCTGAGCGCTCTCTAAGAGGCGGGGGCTCTGTGCCTCTCAGGAAAGCAGCACGTGCCAATACGCCACATGATGTGATCTTTACTACCAATGTTATTCTTTCACCATCTCTGGCAAACAAAATAGTTGCACTTTTAAGATTAGCAGGAGCCACTTCCTGACACAAAGGCAAAACTCAACTGCTCAGCTGATTCCAAACAAACAGCAGCTCCCACTCCACGTCCCTACCCAGAAGGAGCTGTCACCTCATAGAGGAGTGAGCTGGAACACTGCATGAGAAAGTCCTCCTCAACGTGACACCACACCTCTTCCACACTGGTTCCATCCTTACCACGTAACAGATCATGCATACTAACTTTCAGAGGAGCAAAACTTGCAGACAGTGAACAGAATATGAAGAACTTATTCCAGTGAGTTTCTGTTTATAATCTTTTATTAAGATGCACGGCTTCTTGCTCATCTGGCTCCAGTTTACAATGGAAACCTCTACAGTCATCCTTGGACTGGCACACCTTCTAGATGGCTCCAGATTCTCCTCAGAATTTCTTCTGTACTCTTTACACTTCACCTTCAACATGTGATTGTTCATATTCCCAGCAAGATCTCAGAAAGGTTCTGAATTTACACATTATAGTTTCATATTTTGTCTTAGATACTAAATATTTCTTTGAACACAATGGTCTTAATTTACCTGTGCTGGCAGTTTAAGTGGGGCAGAGCTTTATTTCCAACATATGGCCAAGGGCTTCTATATTCCCAAAGATGGTAACATATTCTGTCTCTCCTCTGTTACTTGTTTTTTTCTTTTAATTGTTTAGTATATCCAAGAATTGTTTAGTACATAAAAGAAAACTACAGCTATTCCTCATTGCACGAGAACCTACCTCGCTGCACAATAATATTGTTACCATAGAGTAACTGCTCAGACAACTTCCTATTCCTGAAGTAATGTCATCTGGGGAACAAAAATTAAAGAATATGAAAAAAACAACATCATTTATCTAATCAAAGAAAGCAAGCTTTTATGGCCATCCCAAGAATAAGGGCTTCACTGATACATGCATGTTTTACCACACAGCCTGGATTCCACATTAAGCCAACAGTTAAAAATGCATCTTCTCTTTAAATATAAAACCACTGTCTACAGCAAAAGTACTCCCTACTAAATCTCTCAGTCCACAATAACAGACTTTTTTGTGCATTTCAAAGAAACAGTAAAACCAATTATAGCCCTGAGAACTGGAAATTATGCAAAGAGAAATCCTAACAAATCTACTCCCTGACATCAGGAATGCATAAGGAGGATATTATAAGTTCTTATATAAAGGTTGTATTTTTAAAATGAAAAAAAATGAAGAAAAAAATAAGCCAGATTGTTTTTACATACTGGCATGATAGAAATTGACCTGTGTCAGATCTAATTTTGAGGTTTGATTTCAACTCTTTCATTGAATTTTGAAAGCTCTAAATTTTATGTTTTACAGACAACCTGGGGGGGAAAAAAATAAAATTCTTCCTTTCATTTACTAGAATTTTTTAGTTCAGCACAGTATTATGGAAAAAATATGAGAATGACGATATGGAACAGCACTTTCCCACACGCTCTTTTCGCAAAGTAGAGACAATAGTGAAACAATGTCACAAAGAAAACAAATTTAAGCAGCCCCTTTTTAAGTGAAAACTGCCCTATGCATTGTCTCATAAGCAAATTCACAAGTGGAATGCAACCCCTTCCTAACAGACTACAAGCTGTTGGCTTGGTATATCCCAGTTTGGCCTGGATGATTTGGGTTTCAATTTCTTTGCTAAGCATTGCAACAAACATTTACTCATGCCATTAGAATTTCAGGCATGCCTCTTCCTCAATCGTCATTGAACAACTCATGAACAAAGCTGACATGTCCCACGTTAAATGTATTTCCACCCCTAGTGGGATGAAACAGATTGGGAAATGGTATTCCCTACTGTAGACTTGGCTCTGCCTCCCACAGCAACTTTCAGGTCTGGAGTAGAATCAGCTAGAACGGGAACAAACCGATACTGCAAATGCAGGGCAGAGAGTAATCAGCAAGGAATGGGGTAAAACAGGGATCTGCAGAGCTCAGCAGTGAGCTGAGTTTTTGCCTCCCAAACCTGAGGTGTTGATTACCGACAGCTCCTGCTGTGAGCTAATTGAACAAAGAGCTAATTTAAAAGAGGACCAAGAGCCCTAACGTGTCAGGATAGGATCAAAAGCCCTTGTTGCTCTGCTCCCTGCTGGAAGGCCAATGGCTGTACTTTGGGTAACAGTGGTCTCCCTCTTCTTAATGCTAATAGCCTCTCCTCAACTCTCTTCTGTTGACAGAGGAGATACAGCAAGTCTGGCGAACATCTGCCCCAGGTGCAGTGTTGTTGCCTCAACACTAAACGTGCCTAGAGCTGAGCCCTGGCTCAAGGCCACAGGGAAGCACTGGAGTTCATATTTCAGCATGAAAGGATTACACCAAAAGGATTATATCCCTGATAAGTCACCTACAGCCTCTGCAAACTTTTAAAGTTGGAACTGGCAGAGGTGGCCTAACATGAGCTAGTGTGAATCTTTCATTCCAGCTAGGGTATAATTATATGGTTCTGCTTGACAATGTGACATAGCAGGGGCAATGAAATATCCATTTCACAGTGAGGCCAGAATGACATGGCTACTATGGATGGTTAGGCTACTTAATTTATGTCTCAGAACTCATTTGAATTCATTAAGCATTGTCTACTATATTCAACCTTGCTATAGATAGCTGCTTATAAATTTTATAAGAAGTAAACACTTTAGGCATGGGCAATTTATTTCTTCCTGCAACCCAACTATCTTTTGTGAAATTGCATACTATAGGCAAATACTTACAATATCTAATTTACAGAAAGCATGAAAACCAAAGACTTCAAACTGTTGAATGGTAGACAGAAGCAAATACATTAGTGGAAGAATAAAAACAAACAAACAAAAAGAAAACACTTAAGGCATCGAAGGTGCCTCAAACAGTGAAGATTAATGTTTTACAAGAAAGCCACTTACCACTTTCTGTGTTTTCTGTATTTGAAAAATAATTAACCACGGGGTGGGATTTCTAAAGAAGAAAACAAAGCAAACATTTCCTGAATTCTTACAAAGTAAGAAGGTAAGTATGTGAAGACTTGACTGGAATGAAATAGAATCCCTCAACTTTGAGTGCATTGTTTCCTGTCCTTTAAAAACAGACTAACCCAGTGTGCACTTCATTAGTATTCTAATTGTCAAGTAGTGCTCAGTGGTTGTCTCATGCTGCCTGATTAAAAATTAAACAAAATTAATTTTTTTCCATTACCAGATGCATTGAAGATTTGGGGGTTTTTAAACTTTTTTATTTTCTTAAATTAAACTCCCTTCCCAACACTTAAGATCACATGCTATCATAGTGGAGCAGTATACTATACTCACTATACTTTACAAGAGTAGACCATGCAAACTATTTAATTCTGAATTACAGTGCAGAGGTGTTATAATGCACTGCTGCTGTTCTGTTCAGTTCAGCTGATCTTTGTTTTCTGCAAGGGTGAAAGAAAAACTGATGGGACTGTGACTATAGAACATGGCAAACAGCTCCATAACCTACAACTAGCTGTGGTGCACATAAGACAGCTTGTTTTCATCTCTAAATACACACTGTGCTTTGGTAAGGACATTCTTGTGGATGTGATCTTGGCTACTGAGCAGACTCAGGCATTTAAAAGTAAGATCTGGACACTGTCAAAATACTTTGTTCCAATTATATGTTTATCTAACATAAAACTGTACTAACAGGTGTTCCCCTTAATCATGAGGGGATTAATAAACATCCACAAAATGCAATGTTTCAATAATGCTAAAAAGGATGACCTAAAAAGTGAATTTCTGGACAGAACCTCAAGTTCCTGGCACAGATTTTCAGGCACATCCACAGACATCTCTTCAATTTACTCAAATAAATAACTTAAACCATCTTGTGCCTTTGTTTCTTATAATTACAATAGGGATCCTTCTTTCTCTCTTTTAAAATTGGATACTATGTAAACAAAATTGTGTTATGTGTACAGACACTGTAGCTGTAGAGGATAAAACTGATTCTATGTTCAGAATATCGAGATTAACAGGACCCAGAATGTTCCCAAGACACAAGAAAAATATACAGTTATTATTTTAAGCTACAGCCAACTAGAATAACATGCCAATCAGTTTGATCAAGGACAACAGAGGAGTCATGTTAGACTTGACTTTTTTGAAACTCAGACTGTGGCCCCTTGTTTCATTCATGTTAAGTATGCTGTCAGTGACACTAACTATAGCATTTATAAAACCATTTTAAAAGACCAGGAAAAGTAGTGAACTTGCTAAAAAGCTGTAGTGAACATGCTACGGTTGCATTAACAAACACCAAAACCTTCAGAAGAAATACTGAATGAACCTATGCCAGTCTCTAGCAAGACAGATTTTCCTTTGTAATCAGGCTCTCTTATGCTGGGAACAACACACCAAGGCAAATACAGATAACACTATCAAATCAGTTCTTCTTATATTTTGGAATATTGATGGTTAAAAATCATTATTGGCCAGAAAACAGAGCTTAAGAATTACAGAATTCTTCTTAATACAACCCAATTTATGCTCTCCTTCAGAAATTTTTGATGGCTGTCAGGTATTGCTGACATTCAACTTTCCTGTAGTATTTACATGTGGCTTCTTCGGTGTCTTAAGCATATGCAGGTACGCAGCCAGAGACACTAGAGCTGGATACATAATTTTTTGGTAAGGCTCAGCTGAATTCTTCTTCCCCTGTGGAAACGCTGGTCTCATTTGCAAGATTACGCATAAATATTAAGGACAAAGACTAGGAAATTAAATTAAATCCCAAATTTGTTCCCTTGCAACAGGGGCCATATTCATATGAGAAGTAGTTATTTGCAGTGGTGGACTGGAGCAGGTTAAGAGGAAAACAAGAGAAAGAATTAAAAGAAACAGGGCAACTCATTCAAAATTACTAAATCTATACAAGTACACATGAAATGGAACCATGAGGCTGGGTTAGCAAGTATTTTCTCAAAATCAATTTATTATCCTTTTAGAGTTGATCTGAATACTGTCAGACCTTTCATATTTTATACTTGATTGTCCAAATCCTTCCTCTTTGAACCCAGAAAGTGCTCAATGCCTAAATGCTTCAACTATAGCCCAGTTAATATAGTGTTAAAAGGGATATTATTATGGAACTGTTAACAGCAATTCACACAGGATATTTAGTGGCATTTAATACTTGTAATCTGACAAAATGTCTTAAGTATGAAAAGCTGTTCTAAGGAAAATGTCTTCATGCTTGGAGTTAAACAGCTCTGCAAGTTTTCATGTCCAAATGTAAAATATCCAATATGCCCAAAATTTTGCTGGTTTTAAACTAAAAGGATTCTCTCCTGCAATGAAAGTCTTGCCACCTTAAAATAAAATTCAGCAGCTTTAAACATCCCCAGTGTCACCTACTACGCTTTAACACTGTATAATCAACAGCTGAGTAATCAAATAAACAGAGTGCAAGCATGCCAAAACTTAAACTTCTCCCACCCGTGACTTCATTCTCCAGGCTGTGACTTTGCAAATTCTTTTTTTGGGAGGTGAACTAAAGCAAATAGTGCTGGATTTGTAGTAAAGGGCACCTCTCTACCACTACCATTTTTCACCAGAAACACCTACAGCTTCCCATTCCACCTATAAAGGAAACTGCCTACACTGCGGAGGAAGAACCAAGAAATATTGGCCTGCCCTGATGTTAAATCATTATGGCTATGACAGGCATTCCTACACATGATGCATGTGCAGCTGCAAATAAGGTCACCGTGTTTTCTCCTTGGCAGTTAACACTATGTGCTGAACATCTCTGCTTCCATTTTAAATTTACACTAGCTTCACTCCCTTAAAAATGAGACAAAAAAATTGCAAAGTAATTAGATTTCTATGTCTAATTAGAGAAGACTTAATTCACTACTGACATATTTCACCTTTCTGTCAGCTAGTTTAGCAATGACTTTCACATATTCAGTGTTTTCCCTACCGCTGAGCTCCAAACTAATTTACAACCTTTGGATATTGTTATGTGCTTTGACAATAAATAACGGAATCCCCAGATTTTGCACTATGTTAGATCCAGGTTCCCCTTACAACAGCCACATTTTCAGATAAAAATCAGAGCTGCTGGGCTCAGCACAGTCATGATGTAGGCACAAACCACCTCCACATCATGTCTGCAGACAGTCCTATATTTCTAACAGCACAGGGGCTTCATCAACAGCTGGCCACAGGCAACATCCTAACCTAAACATTGTAATTACCCTGAGAGCACAGCGGCAGTGTATACACACACACATTTCTGTCGCCAGGTAGAGCAGATCAGTGTGGCACTGATAAAAATCAATGACAATGAGCTTATTTAGAACAGACAGGGGCCTTGTCTTGAAGAGCCTACCTTTTTGCCAATTACACAAATTCATTTTAGCAAAGCAGTGTGCTACTTTCTAAAAGAATCTCATTAACATTAGCTTGGCCACATTTGGAAAACCAGGATTCAATTCATTTGCTTATTGCAGTAGTATACCCTGGCAAAGACAGGATTCACTAAGAACTACAGCTGAAGACAGCTTAGTGAGAGTGTGCTGATAAAAAAATATTATTTAAATAATCTCACTACAAGACAGCATCTCTCATCATGGATGCCGGCCAAGTGCTTCCAATATTTTGTGAGTTAGTGCAGCCAGAGGCAAAAACAAACCCAACAGTCACCAGGAGGATTTGTGGGGCTTCCCCTGGTAGCTTCCCATCCAAGTACGATGCATGCTTTCTGAGATCTGATACCAAATGTGGCAGGGCTGCTGCTAAGAGGGTCACCATGGGATTATTTTAATGTTCACTGAAATGGAAGCAATTTATTACATACTGCAGTAGCATCGCTTTCGTTCAAATTATAAGAGGTTGCAAGCAGCTTTTTAAATCTGCTCTGCCTTTCCCTCTGGTCCCAGCTTACCTTCCAGCTTCTTGGAAGGATGACGCTCTGCAAAGCAGGCTTTGGAGGTTATACTAAGAACAGAGCATTCAGTAAGTACTCTGTTGACCTCCCAGAGCATGCAGGGCTAGAAACATACATCTGCATGCCTAAATTCACTTTCCCCAATGGCCTAAGAAAGGGATGCATCTGTGGAACAAGTTTCACACTTACTTGAATATTATCATAAAACATTTACATGATTTAATTAGATTATGTAAATGCTTTACTCCAATTTGAAGCTTTGAAAATCATAATGTCATGCTCTAAATTATGCAAATATTGAAAATGCTTTTCACAGCAGCAGAAGCAAAGACACAAGTGAGACACTCCTGCCACATGCCGTTCTGCTGTTCTCTGCTCACCGAAGACCACACAGAATGCATTACTGTAATCCTGACTTTTTCTATTAACATTTTCTGCACAGGATGTAGTTATTTCATGCCCTCATTTTATGCTAAGCCCCAAATCCAAATTTGATTTGGAAAACGTTCTGTGGTTTATATCCACATCCTGACTAAGCAGCAGATTTTTCACAATATCTTCCCCCAGCCTCTGACACAACATGCACTTCATGGCAAGGAGATGCAGTAAGAGTTATTCATTGAACCATCTTCCCAAGTGCTGAGCAATGAAAAAAGGGAAGTAGGTAAAACCTTGGCAAGTGTTTTTCTCTTAAGTTAACTTACTTCTGCTGTACTCCTGGACAGAACAGTGCTGCACAGTAGACCACACGTCACTAAGAGATCCTGCACCTCATAGGACATTCTTTAGATAGAACAGGCCCTCATATGATCTACAGAAATAAGTTACTACAGGTAGGGATGATACCAAATTATTTGGAGACAAAAGGAATAATCATGTGAGTCAAAAGAACCATTATGAATGAATTGCAGGAATTAACATGTACACCAAAGTTGGGTAGCTAAATTTTAGCAGGACTGTATTATTAAAAAAATTGCTTTGTTACTATTTTCCAATACCAACTGAGTGCACCAGCTTCTTCTTCAATACAGCAGTTCAGTGTATCCAAAACACTGAAGTCTGACGTTGACAGACTTTGATTGCCAAAATGGACCCTAAAGCATGTACTACTCTAGGGTCACAAATCTTTCTACACCATCAGAATATCTCATCTCCAACTCCTACTGGTTCCCCAGTATTTGGACACCCCTCTCCTCCAAACTGATGATCACATCCAGAATTTAAAAAAAAATAAATAAATAAACCTTAGGTTTATGAAAAATCCTAAAATGTTTAAATTCTAAGGCAAGGGAACTCTGAGAATAACATGCCAGAGAGAGAGAGAGAGAGAGGGGAAGATTTCTTCCTGTGCAAGTATGGCCTTTCCTCACCACACTGTTTAAGGACCTACCCTACTGCTCTTCAGCCATGGCTGCCCAGAGTAGTTGATATGCAGGCCAGGTTATGTCACATGGCCATTGGTATATCCACTCTAGTACAAACCATCTGGGGTAACATCTATCTCTAGCAGCAGCCTACATTCCTGGCTAACCATAGAATAAACCTGTCCATTTTTATCTTACACAGATTATGACTCTTGGGAAAGCTGCTCCCTCAGCAATCTCTGTCACCTCCGGTGTGCTGCCTGGCTATGGTTATGACTTCTGAGAAAGCTGATGGGTTGTTAGAAAAGGCAGCATGAAAGCGCGTGGGGAAAAGCCACACAAAATAAACATAAAACTGCAGAAGTAATCCTGTTTGTGGTGGGAAACATTAGCAGCTGAAGGGTCAATAGGGAAAACACACCAAAATGCAACGGTCTAAAATCCTAATGGGACAAATGGAGCTGGAAGATGGCTACTCTACAACTCTGTTCCAAGCAGCAGAGAGGACAACATCTTCCTAGCCAGGAAAATTCACTTCAGGTGTATTCCAGACATGAGGAATTCACTAGTGCTAGACCCAGCAGCCTGTTAGATTTTTGCCTGAGACAGGCACAAGCCACTGCCTTTTCCCACATACCTTGCCCTGCTTGCAGCTCTCAGATTATCATCAATATCTTGCTTATGACAACAAGAAAATACTTGTCTGTAACACACTTTACCCATTCCCTTGCTCTGCTTGCTAGGCTTGCCCATTCTCTGCTGACCTCAGCCAGTCATCACAACACTGCCTACCTTCTGGTTTTAAAGCACTCTTTATATTCAGTACTCTTCCTAGGACCATCCATCTAAAATGCCTTTTTTTTTTTCATCTATGTGGGAAAGTTACTACTGACAAATAATAAACTTGTAGGGATAAATTTCTTTTTAAAAGTTTCATAGAGCACTTTTCAGGGATGCATGAGTGCTCTCTTTGCTGTAAGGGTAAAATTGATGCTCATCACTACTCCAGAAAAATTCACAAAACCCAGAAGTGAAACATTTCATAAAAATGAAAGTAATTTTTTAAAAACAAGTGTAAAGAACAACACCCTCTCAACTGAATAGTAAAGTGGTTTTCAAACACTAAGTAGTAAAACTCTCACTACCCTTCCCAGCAGAAATTACCCCACTATGTATAAACCAGACCTGACTCAGCCTCTGTCATGGGCAATATCAGAAGAGCTCTAGGTACTTACTCTTCAGTTCTGACAGGTCTTAGGTCATAAGGCTGTCATACAGGCCTGGCAGCAGAATTAAGTTGCTCTTATTCCAGGTTCAACAATGTCTTTCCTGTGATAGGAATCCTTTAAATGAAACTCCCTATCCAAAACTGCACCCTCCTGTGGTTATCAGACAAAATAAATTGAGCACAGCAGACTGAAATTAGTCTGATTCAATTATTTCAACTAACCATATTTATCAGCCTCCTAAACTCATAAATCATAGCAATCTCCGTTGGGAAATTCAAAATTGATGTGGCCCCGCCTGAATCAGAGAAGGCGGTAGGCATCTGACAGCCTTGAGGAGCAGCCTTGTGTGAGTTGATTGAAATTTCCAGCAGTATTAATCTTAATAACCTCAGGTAGCTTCCTCCCCACAGCCTACGTCTTTCTGCACAAGCAGCGAGGGAGGGAGCACTGCAGCAATTACTCCCTCGTTCTCTCCAGCTGACTGTTTTCTGATAAATATGAACATGTCAGTCATACTCAGCCTTCATCCCTTCCCAGCCCTCAGCAATGACCGGTCCAAAACCTGCAGAATTTAAATTGTGATTTGAGCCTTGAGGTGTAGGACACAGAAATAGAAACCAGACTACCTCTCAGTAAAGCAGCATGAAGACTTAAAAACAAAAGCTTTTTCCTCTGCCTTACAAGTGCCTGTGAACTGCAATAGAAAAAACACAGAGCATTTATCTTAAGTCATTCACAAAATAGATTGAAGATACTCAAATTGTACTAATGCTGAAAATAGATAATTAAAACACAGATCAGAAATATGCATCCCTCTAGGAAAGTGAATTCAAGCAACTGTCCCTCACAACTGACAGGATGGTCAGAAGCTGTTGAAGTTCACTGGTGTTTGCTTTGTGATGGATTAAACAGCTGCCATTGTGATGAAGCTTTCATTTGTGCCTTCCCTAAAAGACTTTCCAATGTTAATGTGCACCAGATTTCTTCCACTTCACCCAGACTGATTTCTAGGAAAAAAAAAAAGCAACATCAAAGCACCTATGGCTTTATCCACCTAACAGCTGCTATTGGCAGTCATGTATCCACCCAAGCCTAACTCTTTCGTACTTGAAAATAAATGTGTTATGCAGCCACTCTCATGACGATAAAGAAACATTTTTAAGAAGATGCTTTCCTGTTTGTGCATTTCATTATCCTGAGTAGCATAATCCTTCGTTTGGAAGCAGCTTTAGATAGGTAACTTCTCAAAATATTATATGTGTATGTTGAGACACGGCTGGAAGTCTTCAAGGGAGTGCTTTATCCCACAAACTGCATGCTGGAACACAGATCATTCCTATACACAACCTTTGCAAAGTCAAGTTCCAGGCATTCTCCCCACCCACTACTTTCCAGGCAGAGTCAAAACTGGTTCATTACTTGCCTTAGCAGAAACTCTTTCAAATGACGAAAAACTAACACTTGCAGGTTTGTTTTTCTTCAAGTGTGTTTCAAGACAAGTTCAATTTACCATTATATACTATGTTCCACTCATTCTCCTTGGAAAACAGAGTGGTGTAAGGGAAATCATATAAGCTGTTGGGCTAGAGTTCTGGCTCTTCTGAGGAACAAATGCATAATCCCCACTTTGTTGCATGAATGTGATCTCTTAAGTTTTGATATTTGCCAGTATTTTGACTGCTATTTATAAGAAAAATCCCTCCGTTAAAAACAAACAAATAAAACATTCAAAATTTGGCTAAAATTTCCTCATTTTGAAACACATTTCCTTATCCAACTCTGTGCACTGCTGTTCCACAAGGCTCAAATTTCAATACAATTTCTGCTGTTTGCCAGTCTTTCTTGTCTTCTCAGCCCTCTGTAAATTTTTAGAAGTTGGCAGTGGCTCAGTGAGTTTGTCTGCCAAGTCTATTGCCACCCCAGGATTCAGCTCATCTAGACTTACCGATTAGTATGTGGTATCTTTGGGTTTTCCAAGGTTTTCCACATTCTCCTCAATTCATTCTGTTTAAGAGCTTTTCCACAGTCCCTCCTGCCAAAATCCTGAACTCAGCGCAGCATCAGAATAAATGGACAATTTGCTGAGAAGGTACATTAGAGGGTCTTCCCTGCTCAGCCCAGCTGCTTGGCAGCCGTGCTTTAGCTCCAGGGCAATGGCATTTGCCAGGCAATCTTCACACTGGTCGCTTGACTCCTGGATTTAGTAAGACTCATTCATCTCTTTCTCCCCAAAGCTACCTTCTGTGCTGGAGCACTAAGACTCCCTTATGAAGTTGGGAGCTGCCACAGCACCAAAAGCTGTAGCATCAAACAAGTTTTCTCAAGAATAGCTCAGAATTCTTCTGCTGTAAGGTAAGTTAGTGTGGAAGGAAGAGTGGGCCTCAGATACCTTATTAATCACATCTAATATCTTGAGATGTTCTGACTATGACAGTCTCTTGAAGTCATAAATAGGGCGATAAAGAGTGTCTGTCGTAAATATTTCTGTAGATTTAACTAGTGTGACTCAGGATTAACAGCCCACTTGAAATTTTCTTCCTGCCTCTTGGGTTACTGCTGGCTTGGGTTAATTACCCCATCTGATAGCTTTGCACTGAAAGGGAAAGAATAATGAACAGCTAAAAAATCCTAAACCCCTAGAAGGCACACGCTTGGACTAATAACTTATGGATCAATAACTAACCTACATGAACCATCTTCAATATCAGAACTAAAATGCTGTAATAAATGGCAATTCTCTAACACTTAAATCAGTTAACACAGGAAGATTAACATGGTAGAAATTTAAGGACTTTTAATATCATGGCCAAAACAAGCAGACAATATTGTTGGGTTTTCTTACTCCTTACCCCGGTATCCTTTTCACTTACTGCCCATTTCTTTCATCTTTCCTATTTCTGTTTTCCAAGTGATCCAAACTTCCCTGATCTTGTCCTTTTCAATTCACTTTTCATTCTGTATTTGTCAGTCTTCCTTTTTACTTTTTCTCCTCCTGTGTCTTTTACTCCAAATCCGTTTATGTCAGTTCTTCTCACTTTGCTAGATTCTCACTGACCAAAGTGGCAGGTGGAACGAGCAGAAGCAATGTGCAAATTGTTTTGGGAAGTATCCATGGCTTCACACCTTGCAGCTCCGTTTATGGGAAGGCCAGGCTTCGTGAAAAACTGATTTGCGGTTTTCTCTCAGTCACTTCACATGCTATTCCAGAAATCATAGGCTTTCTGCAGCTTCAAAACAGCATTCACATCTCAGGCATCACAAGACAATTTTAAGCACTTTCTTCATTTCCTCTAGAAAAAGAAAAAATACCCTGGACATTCTGTGTGAAGCCAAATGGAAGCTCCATAGCACTTGTATCCAAATGCTGATCTTAATGATGATTACCTACTTTTCACTGCTGCAGTTAAATTAAAGGTATATCAGACACCATGTGGTGTCTTACCATGTCAGACTAGTCACACGACACTGTTGAAGTCCATCTTACATCAGCTGCAGAATTTCAGTCTCAAATACTGCCAGAGGTACCAGGCTGAAAGATTAAAAAATTCCAAATGCAGAGGCCAATCTAGAATTAATACTTTCTGTTCCCTGTTGGAAAATTCTTTGTTCTGGAAGGTTAATTCTTTATAAAGCACTGTTTTAAACTAATTTTAGTGTTGCACATAATCCAGATCATATAGCTTCTTCTTTCCACTCAACTTCAAGAACTGAAAACCTGCAAGGTAAGTACTACAGGCCTAGAGCAAACACCCAGCCTACCTAAGCCATCCAATATATGTTCTTCATTCAATCCGATGTTGACAAGCTCTTCATTAACTTCATGAGCTTCAGGATAGATCAAGCTAATTTTAGCACTAACACCACAGGAAAAGTCCAGGTCAACACTGAGAGGTTTTGCAGTTTGGTGGTTAGTGGCGGGTTGGGTTTTTGTTTTTCTTAATATTAAGTTAGCACCAGTTTAGTTCAAGTTAAACAAATTGTTATTTCAAGCTTCTCATTAAATAGCCAAGATTTGTATTGACTTTGATCAGTTTCACTTAGATCATGCTCAAAACCTTTATAAAATATTATAAATTCATTTCTTCTTCAATAATTCACTTTCTGTGGAGCAAAAATACCACATATCAAGCAGTTTTCTAACTCCATACCAGAGACATATTAATATATAATTGTGAAAAGAAAAAGATTTTCAGCACCAAACCCAGAAAGAAACAAATTTTTAGACAGCAAGACTGACATTTTTAAGGAATACTGTAACTCACTTTTTCAAAATCAAGACCTACTGAAGTTTCTTACCTGGACACAATCTGCAAAGAAAGAAAAATAATTTAAGACGTGTTTGAAAACAGAATAATTTTGTGCTTACCAATGCTGCTATATGACTGTATAAACAGAATTCTCTGAGACTCTGAAAGCAACTCAGAGCTATGAGATCAGTCAGACCAAGATCTGAACTTCCAAAGCAGTGATGGACTCCTTGCTGTACAGAAATCTGCTTGCCCTTGCAATGTCATTGCCAAGGAGTATTCTGCAACACTACAGTTCCCAAACACAATACTGGGATTCTGTAAGAAATTCACCTGAGACACAAGAGTTTTCTGAAATTCCCTAAAACACAATTCACAACAAAAGTAAATATACAGAGAGAAACATGCAAAGAAACATGCAGGAGCAATGTGCTGACTTAGCTCTAGACACAGAACTTTAGAGACTAAGTTACTATTTTTAATTTCCTTTTTCTACCTTTTCTGGTAAATAGCACATGACCAGGAAGTTAATTAAAGCCTGGACAACCACATAGGGATTCTCTGCCAGTACTCTTTTTAAGTGTCCACCAACTGACGGTTCAAAAGGATTTTTCCAAGCCAGAGATGCTGGAACCTTTTATTAGCAACCTTTTATTAATGGATTCATCTTTCAAGTACTGTGTCAGTTACTTTCAAGTCATGTAAACTTTAACATTAATGAGATTTTTTTCTTTGAGCAGTTTTTTTTTTTTTTCCAGGGGAAGGAATTGTTAAAGGGGAGTGCCATAGCTCATCCTCATGTCTGTGAAGACCACTTTATTTCATATGCTTTGAGCCACCACATGCAGATTACATTCAACAACCTCTAGTTCTGGTATCAGAAGACACAGTGAACAATCACTCCCTATTCATCCTCTCCCTCTGCCACTTGTGATTTTATGGACTTTTATCATTCCGTCTCAAACATCTGCCTTTCAGACTATTTAGTTATCTGCATACAGGTGTTGCATGCTATTCATCATTCCTGTCACTCTCCTCTAAAATCTTTCCATTTTACTACACTGGGCTGAAGATGGAAGAAACCACAGCTACACACAGTATTAAGAATGCACATACACTAGAGATTTATAAATATATATTATTTGGGGGGATTAACAATGCTTTATTTTCTTTACTTGCTTGCTAGTAATTCCCAACATTTTAATTAAAATTTTGACCTCTATTAAGCTGATGTTTTTGAAGAGCTATAAAACCCCCAAGATCTTACTTCCAAGTAATAGCCCTATTGGTGGTCCACAGTATGTAAAAGAACTGTTTTCTCCCATATTAGTTACTTAACATTTCCCGCACTGAATTTCATCTACCATTTTATCATCCATGAGATAAGGCCTTTTCATAATTCTTCGGTCATCTTTACTACTCTGAACAGTCTCTGCAAACTTTGCCATATTTTTCTGCAGTCCTTTTTCCAAAAGGTCATGAGTATACTGTGAAGCACATGCCTAGGCACAGATCCTTGTGGACTTCCCTGGTAATTTATTTTTTTTGCCACGAAATGCGATGATTTATTCCCACTTTCTATTTCCTTTTAATCAGTTATTCAACCATCTTAGAATCCTTCCTTTCATCCTACAGCAGCTTGCTTGCTCCAACTGCCTGGGATGAAACCTTGTCAAAAGCCTTCCCTTTCAGAAGGTCATTTCCACATTGCTGCCAGTGCTGTACACGTAACCCAGATCCCGCTTTACAGACAGCCGAAAATGATTAAAAATGGACCCTTCCTGCTCTCCTGATTCTAATGTAATGCATTTTCATTCAAACTTCACCTGCTAGTCCCTTCCTTTCCAGTGTTCATCTACTCTCTTCTTCCCTATCAAGTGATAGACACATTTAACAAGATGAAAACAAAAGATTTCTTGATATTATTTGTTTACAGAGCTTTCAGCTCATATAAGCTTACAATATTAAAGGAAATACAGCCACATAAAAATTAGTCTGAAATCTATCCTGCATTTATTGCATGTTAAAAATCAAGTCAAATCCCACACACTGTTAGGCAATTTCCCCGTCACCTTCACGCTGCCAGACAAAGTTTCATTAGACCTTTATTGCTAATGTGAAGAAAGTTTTAAGGAGTTCTGCTGCATACCAAAGACATACTGCAGAGGTTTTTTCATTTTTTTCCGAGAGGGGTGGGTGGGGAGGGTGGCACACAGGCAGGACAGACACGATACCCAACAAGATTTTGTGTCTGAAGATGAAAAGCTCCACATATAAAGCAGCAGCCCAACCAAAGATTTTGACATTCAGACAACTGAAGCACTACTGATTTGGAAACGTAGTTTTTCTTACAGTATACAGGTGAATAGCTCATGCCTAATTACAGATTGAAACAATTTGAAATAGCAAAAGTTTAAAATATAAATGTAGAAAATCAGATAATCAGAATTTCCACTGAAGCATTCATTCTGAAGCAGATAAGCAACATCATTAACACAAACGCAAACAATAGTACAGATGATTTAATTGGATTACTTCACTCCTATGTATTTTTCCAAATAAGCTCCTTAAGAAAGCCAGAAATGGAATTCAACTGTCATCTTTTCTGGATATTTTGGCCTATAGCAGTCAGTCACGCTCTCCAAACGTGATCTCACTGAAGCAGCTGTGTGTACACAACAAATCACATTTGGACGTTTCGATCCAAGAGTGGGTAAGGACAAACAGAGGTGAGCAGCACGCTGTCCCTCAACACTAACACCAACAGTTGCCATAGCAACAGAAGGGATCACTGGAAGAGGTTGGTATTGATCTTTCCATCCCATGTTCATTGCCATTTCTTCAGAGTGGTCTTACACAATGCTATGATGACCAACACTGTCACACGTACCCAAGTTCTGAAGTTAAAGGGAAATAATAGAGCTAAAAAGGCAGCAGGGAATAATTAATGTTGCAGTTAGGCTGGGTACACAAAGAGCAAGCAGCAAATCTTCACCTTAGTGCAAGCTATGCCACGGGAAGACAGGATGTCAGTATGTACAGGAATATTTCACCATGCCTTCCACCTACGTTTCAAATTTCCTGCGCATTCTCCTACAGCGCAGCATCTGCCTATTCTCAGCATTTGTAACAACACAGTAACCAATGTCTAGGTCACCTATAGCAAAAAGTAGGATATAGCAAAGGATATTTCGTGCTTAGCTGTAAGCCTTTTACATCATGCCATCATATTGCAGACTGGCATGGAGCCAGAAGGGTAAGAAAGTCTAAGCAGACAAATATTAAAGAGATTTTTCAGGTTAACAGTGGCATAGCTCCAGAGTCTCTCACAGTACAACCTAACCCAAAACTATGGGATAACACATTACGTGAGTATATCGGAGATTTTGGGAAGTACTAATATTGTTTCCAGGAACAATACATAGCTGAGAGATGCATTTAGTTCACAAATTGCAGGATGTTACTTTGTTGATACTACCATAAGGCTCCAACGAGAAATATATTTTGAAGGTTTCACTTTCACAAAAAACATTCCTTCTGAAGACATGCAAAAACAGGAGAAAAAGTGTTAAAAATATTAGACAGTATTAAGAAGGCCTTTTAAGACCACTCCCAACCGTATTTGTGGCCAGAACAGTTAGCAGAAGGCGGCCCTAGCTAAGAGCAGAAGGCTGCTCATACAAGAAATATAAAATATTATTCTTGAAAACAAGTAGATCACTTCTGCTACATGCACCCTACATTATCCCAGTTTTGTATCAGCATAATAACATTTCTGTAATTCATTATATTTGCATAAAGCTGATGTAATAAAACAATAGTATGGGATGCACCCACTATCTCCAGAAACTTTATACTTCACAAAGTGATTAGCCCACCAAAAAAAAAAAAATCATCTAGGTAGCACAGAAAATGCATCATAGTTTCTCAAGGCAAATACAAAAGACAAATTACAAGTCTACATCAGTATAGATATTCTTAACAAAATTTTAACACTTAAAAAAACCAGATCCTGAAAAAAAATCCCTTAACAATACCTACCAGTTGTGTACATCAAGATAACAACTCCGGCATAATCCAAACAAATTATAACAGTATATGATATTTAAGGGCTCTGGGAACCCTGTTAATAACCAGTCTCCCATCATAACTTAAAGAGGCAAATAGCCACGGGTCTGCTGAGGACCATTCAACTGCATATACACTATCTTCATGTTCTTCATAGGTAGCTATTACACTGTCCTGAAGGGGCTCTTTAATCCTAAAATTGAAAACACCAAAAAAAGAAGAGTAAGGATTTGTGAACACACTCGATTTTAAAGGCATTATTAAATGTCACTAACATTTAGATACATAAAAACCCATCTAAAGTATAAGATTGCAGTAGTAGATTCTAACGAAATATTTTATACTTTATGTTTCCATGTACTTTGCATGTTTTAGATGACAGCAGAGTCAAGTCAGTGCAAAAGACTGCATTTACAGGGACAAAGTAACTCTTACTCTAAACTTTCGTGCATTTCCTGTCTCTCAGAACCTACACTAAGTGTCTTTCTCTCACTCTCTAAAGCAAGTTAAATTATGTGGCATGATCTAAAAACGCACAACTTTTTACCGACATCTTTTCTCTCACCATGTTGCATCCCATCCTCTCCCCCTTCACTGTTAGATGAATTCTTAAAATAATATATAGTCTTAGAGATATGTAGATGGGTAAGAAGTTGCAGTCCCTAACATCAGTCTCTCCTGTGCTGCCATCCTGGACCCATTCTCTCCAGAGTTATGGAAGGCGGATGGAGCCACCACTCTGAACACTTTGATTTTTATCTCCCATTGCTAGAGATATATCAGCACCATATTCTCATCTACTATGGTATACCCCACCTCTCACTGCAACAGCCAGGCTCCTGGTCACCTACATCATAGGAGAGACACAGATTCCCTTCTGCACTGCAAATACTCAAGAGATTCCGGCAACTCTCTGAAACCCAAGCCACTCGAGTCATTGATTGCACTCTGCTAACTGAGCACAGCCCTTCTTCTCTCCATTCCCAAAGCCAGTCTCTCCTCTCAGAACACCACTACAGCACATTATTCTGTAGCTACAGGGTAGGAGAGTTTTCAGAGGATGACCTTAGAGCTCCTTTAGCCACAGAGAATTGTCTCTGTCTGACAAGAATCAGTCAGCCCTTCAGAGGCATCCGTCCGCCTCCTAGAAACAGCCTTGTACTACAGCTGCAACCCTCCTCACAGAAAGCAAAGCCAAAGAGCCTTGTGAATGCCACTCAATCATTTAAACAGATGCTGCTGCTACAGAAATGAAGTGCTGTTATTGGCTGGCTTTGCCCTTTCCTGCTGCTCTCTGAAAGCACGCAGCTTTGCAATCACAAAGCCTGGATGGAAGCACAGTAGGATCTTTTGCAGGCTATCGCTGCCCCACCTAGCCAGCTGTGAATCTAACACTGCAATTAAAATTCAATTGAGTTTAATGAAGAAACCAAAAGCAGACTCATACTGCAGAATAGTTTCAGATATGTATTTTCAAGGATTTTTACAATTTACTTGTGCTACATTAAAGGTCAACTAACCAAAAAAGGTCACAGCACAACCAACACCCAGGCTCTGGTTAATTGCAAAGAACAAGATTGTTTTGCAGTTCTCCTGAATATGAACTTTGATACAATACACCTAACAGCAGAGACCTAACAAACACATACAGACACTTCATCTCCTGCAATGTGTTTTTCTAACTTCCTGCTAACTGACATGCCTGGTTAAGTGAAAGTTGGTCATGTCCCCAGACAGCAATGTGCTTCATGCAGTGCTCACCCACTTACCCACAACTCCATTATTCTGAAGGTTTCAGATGTGTCTCTGGATGAGCAGGGGAGTAATGCACAGTGCATACAGCTGTCAGGGGACACGACTGACTTTCAGTTAACTAGGAGTCTCACTTAACCGAAGGCTGGATAAACAAGGACAAATAAGATTCTAGATTACACTATTTTCTGTATGTTCAGGGTTGTTTCAGTGTTTCATTTAAATAACACAGCTCATCTAATTTAATTTACAGGAGTCATAAGGGGAATGAGTGTTCAGGAAACAAGCCTGTAGATGAATTTCTGTTTGGCATTTCCATTTATAACTACAGTTTTTAACTGTGTTTTATTATTGTCTATACACTGAATTTCCTCTTAGGTATGAAAGTAAATTTTGTGCCTTCCCAGAAAAAGAAAGCATGTTATTCCATGTGGTTCTTCAGGCCAATGGCACAGCCTTGAGACAGTTACTGAGAATCAGAGAAAATCCTTATGGAAGTGATCGCTTGGTGTAAAAGAGCTAGATACTATAAGAGACAATCAGGAGGGAAAAAAATAATCTCAAAATGACATGTGTCTCAGGAACAATACAGAAGATCCAAAAGAAATTGTCCATGAGCACCCTTTACAAACATGATGAATGAAAATAGATTAGCCTTTAAATTATGCAATGGGTTATGAGCCCAGAAGGATTCTGCTACTGGAATAAAAAGCAGAATTCATTCCACGTATGTGAAAGACTGTTCTAAAACATAAAAAAAACCAAAAAACAAAAAACAACATAAGAAGCAGACTTGTTTGTGATGAGTTTCTTTTTCCTCACAACTTTCCTCTTAGAGGCAGACTACCTTACCTGATGCTAAGAGATTTCCAAGAAAACAGCTCAGATTTCTCTGCCTTTTGGCTACATGTCTGCTTTTTTTGGTAATCCAGGAATAGGCTGAGGACACTATTTTTGAATCTATATCTATCTAGGGTACTTAGAATTGTTCTGTTCCTGAGTCACACAACAATTTATGCACCCCAAATAAAATTTTACACATCTTTTACACATATTTATTTATTAAAGAATCATCTCAGATTAAGGAGAGTAGCTGTATAGAGCTGGATATGAAGTAAACTTTCTTCTACACTACTTTAACATGTATAATTCACATTGTTGCCAGAACACAGAGATACCTGTTTTTACATGAAAGCTGCAGATTATGGGTAAAAGAATAGCTGTGCATAGCTATACCTATAGCATGCATATATGTGTACAAAACAGCTATGTATAGCATGGATAGCTATGCTATATAGCTAGTTCAGTGTACCACAGATGTAGGTGCTTGGCCTATTGATCCCATGAGAGAGAGATATGGTGCTATGCACGGCCAGCAGCCGGACCCGATAATGCTTGTGGGTCCCTTCCAACTCAGCTTACTCTGTGATTCTGTGACTGTATTTGATAGCATACTTGGGAATCCCTTGTTACACCTGGCAAGCTCAGTAGGCTATTTCCTTCCTTGCCCCAGATCTTCTTGACCCTTGAAATGCTTCTTTAGTTTCTTGCTTTCCTATTTATTTTGAAGATTTTATTCTGACCAGACTAAAATACCTTTTCTTATATATGTTCTTGCACTGCATCAACTGACAATGCATCACATTCCTTTGCCACTAAGAATTCACAGTATGAAATGTGCAGTCTCTACCTACATCATGCATAAATTTCAGACCTGTGCCACACAGAGCTGAAAATGGACTGTGTTTTCTCCGTAGTCTTATTCAAATAGCACAACCCCAAACAGCTTCTATGAAAGGAGAGAAGCTTTTATTTTACTAGATAACTTTGAGGTTAATTGTGTTACAGATTTGAGAGAGAAGCCTGTTCAGCCTTGGATAATTGTTTTCACGTAGAAAGCTGTTATTTCCAATTACTTCTCATGCTAAAAATCACTGAAGTTTGCAGTGCTTGCAATTCTGTTTTGTCACCACAGTGTTCAATAAAATATGGTTTTTAGTCAGCAAAATTCATTAATTCCTTATCACAGTCAAAATTAAATCCTCTTTAATCTAAAAATCACTGTGAAATAGAAGTGAATCAATAGAGCAGCAACATGTACTGCAGCATACAAAAATGAATCCTGAAAAGCATAGCACTGGATTCTGGAATAAGCCCATGGATGCACTTTCCTTTTGACTTCAAGAGAAAATTGTTTCTGGTAAGATTAGACAACACACTACTTGCTTTTTCACTCTCTTTAGAAAGCCTGAATTCAAGTATGTTTATTCTTGAACACAATTTTTATAGATAATAATTGGCCATTCATACTATTCCAAACATCATATTTTTTTTTTATTCAAAAAAGAGCTTCCTGAACTGCTTCTATAGGAAAACAGGAAAAGCATATTTTTATATAACAGGTTTCATAGATGTCCTAATATGAAAAATAAATTAAGGAAGGTATACTTGCTGATGAGGGTTAAAGAAAGAAACAGTACAGGAAAACCAGAAGGTTTTAAAGAAAATAGTCTTGGAACTAAAAAGTGCTGCTGCACTACATTTTGCCTAGCTTCTCACACGTCCTCACTTATAAGTGAAGTCCTGAATCCTAGCATTCCCCAAAACAGAAACTATTTAACCTGTTTTAATTAATTAGGTCTCTTGGCTGATTCCATAGCATAATCCTATGACTTCTAGGCTTCTCCAAGACATTAATACCAAAAGCAAAATAGCATCAAAATTAACACTACTGACAGCTGTGTGAAAATATCCTGAAATCCTGCCTCAGCATGTTTGGCAAATACTTTTCAAAATATCAACGCTGACAAATCTCTCTCCTGAAGTCACAGATGCGTATACAAAGGTGTTATGTTAGATTGCACAGTTCATATGTAATATCGTGAAACCACCTGATTTATTATTCAAAAAACTCTAAACCACATTTCTATCACTAAAAGTAGTTATCACCAACTTCTTTAGATAGAATTTTGAAGAGTGTCTCTTTCTGCAAAGAGGGCAGCCACCATTTTCTCTCCGGTCCATTCCGACAGCTGAAGATGTTTCTACACATAACATCTCATTAAAAACTTCATGGTGCCTAGTGAGATACTCTGTACTGGAAGAACTACTCCTTTACATCTCTCAGCTTTAAATATAAAATGTTGAGAAGTGCTTATGCTAGATCTTCTGTTTGTATCAAAGGACATTATGGCTACAATCTATGTTGAGAAAGATGGAAACATAAGCCTCCAGGAAAAATACTAAAACTGTATTTTCTAACAGGAATTTCTGATACAATCTTCAAAGGATAACAAAGATTATCATTGTTTTAGAACACATCATCAAAAAATGTAACATAAGGGAGAAGGCAGCAAACTGACCTTAGTAATCAGTTCTGCCAGTGAAAACAGCAAACATCTTAAGCCTGTAAACCCCAAAGAAAACTAAGGGAACTGGTAGCTTACACTGCAAAATTAAAGTTTTAGGATGGCTTCCTTTCCAGGACTGATGTATAAACTCAAAATGGTACTGACCATTTAAAACTTTTCATTGTTATGGATACAGAATAGGCTTTTTCTTTTAAAGAGCAAGTCCTCCATTACCAGTTGAGCCCTGTCACAAAGTTCTGGCCACAGAAGTCATGAAGAATGAAAACACTGCTGTAGATGCAGCAAGATCCTTGCTGCTGGTGATCCTATGATAGCAAATATTCTTCTCATGCTGTGTATCACCAGCATACCAAACAGAGACCTACACAGTTCATAATTTAAAACTATAAGGCAAACAAACATATTAGAATAACTGAAGGAAAGGACTCCTGATTGGCAAGTAAAGATGGCCACACTAAATTGCAAGAACCTTGTAGCTTTCTTTTACTGTTAGAAAGAGCAATGTAGAATCAAAATGATTATCAGAGTAATTGAATACAGTAACATATAGACTCACTCACTAACATCAGGATTTTGGATTACCAAAGACTAAAGAAAGGATATAAGACAGTCACTACCTCCCTTAGGAGATAAGCAGTTCCCAAAGCTCTCCTAGTATCTTACAGGGAGCTGACAGTCACCTTCAGGAGATTTAGAATTCAGGCAAGTTCAGTGCTGCAGGGGGAAAGTTCTTGCAACAACAGAGTACAAAGCCACTAAAGAAAGAGGTCAAGGAGAAGCCTGTCAAGCGATTGCATCCACAGATGTGGAACAATCCTGCGTTTTTAAAAGTTTTGTTCAAACTTAGGCATTGAAAAGCACTCCTTATGTTCTTATCCAGTTTGTTTTGGGGATGAAACCTAAATGAACCCCAAGTACTCACCCTCATCTGTTCTGCTTTCATTTATTTTGTACACTTTTTTCTACCTCTGGATTAAGGTGCTAGAAACTGAACTAGTACAACATTTCATTCACCATTTCTCAGCTGTTTTTTTTTTTCCATATTTGAACATTGCATTAAATAATCCAGACTGGGGACTTGACCAGAATATAGCATAGCTGTCCTCTGGCCACAGGTCTACAGCCCTTCTCTGTGGACAGCTCCATCCTCTTCTTAGACTACCTATTTTCAATAGTGGCTTTGAGTTTCCCCATGCAGAGAGTACTGAAGCCTTTCTTAACTCAGTGCAAGAAAACAAACACAGTTGTCATGTTTCTCCTAGACACATTTCACAAAAGCCGAGCATGCACAGCTGGCATGTTTTGGAACAAACAAAAACACAGTTAGTGAGAACAGATAAACTCAAAAATATGGCTGATAACAAAGGAAAACCCTACACGGAAGAATCAGAAGTCTCCAAAGATTATTCAGAAGGCAGTAAATGCCCCTGAACTGCAAATAGTCAGGGGCGAGGAGCATATCCAGGGGAAGTACATCTCCTTTTCCTATTTCTATAATTTTTCCTCCTGACTATTATGAGACACATGATACAGGCTAGGGAGACCTTTGACATGATACAGGGAAACTGCCTGCTCTGATGTTTTTACGATTGATGAGAGAAACAACAACAGCAGCAGTTAAAAAGTAGGGAAAAGACAGACTTGACTTAAGACTCTGATCTAAACCAGCAGTTAAGAGGAACTAGTGGTCACTTAATTTCAACAAGAGACAGATCTTCATGCAATAGTCCTAGTTATATTGCTTATTCAAGCATGTTCTGGTCTCCAAGATGGGAGCAGATAGGCCCAAGATATCAACACAGACAAACACCAAAGGAAGAAAAACTCAGAAGAAAGAAGAAATTCTTAGTAAGAACAGAATACAGCAACTTGTAGTTTGTCTATTCATTATGCAGTGAACCTGAATTCTTTTCTTTCAAAAAATTTATCTCCAAATAATTATTTTCATTTAGGAACCTTAAAAATTAGGCAACTACTGCAGCAAGTCTGGCAAGAATAATTGAGTGGGTAGACTCATGCACAGTCCTAACTGGTTGAACAAGGAAGGGTTAAACTGACATACTATTTGCTTTTGTCTCCAACCAAGAAATACAGTAAAAATTAGGAAATTCACTCTGAAAGAGATTAAAAATTAACAAATCTTAAAGATCTCAGGAAGGAGTCTTAACTGTGTAGAACAGTATTACAAGTCGATGTTTTCAAAATATGAGGCCTTTACCAAGTAGAAAAAACAATAAACCTTTGAAGATACAACTGGCACACACTCATCATTTTTATATTTAATCCAAGGAGGATTTTTACAAGTGATTGTATTCAGGACAAATAAAATACAGAGGGAATCTTTTCCTTTCTTTCCACTTGATATTTCAACTTTCTCAGAGAGATATAGTACTCAGTCTGAAGGTGACTGGCTAGAGACACTAGTTGTACAAATACATGCTGTTCCTGGTGTATTTCAAGATACACTTGAAAAAGACATTCTCTTTTATCAGTATTTGTGTTCTGTTTAATAACAAATCAGATGTCCTCCAAAACAGGATAAAAATGAACCTCATGAGAATGTAACACTTTCTTAAAAGTCTAGAACCTATCTAAGCAAAAAAAACCAACCAAACACACCCCTCCCCCACCAAACCACACAGTGAAAACCTGTATTTCACTAAAGAGACATTATCCATGGAATGGAGCAACACCTCTTCACAGAGGTCTCCAGGAGGGTATCAGAGCCAAAATACTTGGCACTAGTGGTTGACTAACAAGAAGTATTCCCAACAGCTGTTATGCCCTACTTCATTTGTGCAGTCAGAACTAAACAGACATTCATTTGGCAACAGTTCAAGGCGGGTGAGCAGCTTGCAAACGTCCTTCTGACTCAACTCATAACAAGGGGGTGGAATGGGGAGCCTAAAACAAGACTTTCACAGTACCAAGTAAAGGTTACAAAAGCTAATGTGCTTTCCCAGGTTTTATAGAACACAGACGAGCAGCTGAAAAGCACATATTTAAAAAGCAAATGCATATTTGATACTCTTGCAGTTTCTGGGAATGGGCAAGGGCTCTACATCATTACAATACAAGTCATTCATGATGTGGTTTACAACCACCTCATAGCCATAGGAAAAGATGCATTATATTTGTTGTATTGCATTGGATGACCTTGGATTCAAAAATTCCTATTCTAGAACAATGACTTGTGTTTTAACGAGGCAACCTACACAGTCTACAATCCACAGAAATTCAGAATTCCAGATAACCTACTACACAATGTCTGTCAGAATGTTATTTACTTGTGATATTTTTAATGCATTCCCACCATATTAAAAAACGTGTGGTCTCTTTCTCATTTCCACTAATGCTATTTATCTTTCATCTAGAACAGAATAAATTGTAATCTCTAGCCAAAGATAAGGAACCAAAAAATGTCTCTGCCCATTGCAGAGAGGTTGAAACTAGGTGATCTTCAAGGCCCCCTCCAACACAAATCATTCTTTCATTCTATATTTAAAACACTGTCACTCAGTTACATTCTAGAAAGTAAGTATATACTGCTGATGTCTGCAATTTTTTAGGTCTTTAATTTGATATTCCTTGATTTTTCAGGCACTTACAAAATGTAGAGAAAATCTTCTAAAGAAACCTTGTACATTTAAAATTAACCATTTCTATTTATGGAAAAACTTTGTAATTTAGTATTAAAAAAGAATAGTTTCCAGGTCATTTAAATGAAGCCAAAACCACCAAAAACTATATGGAGCAAAACTACATCTGTATTAATAAAATTAAGGTTCAAGAGCAACCTTAAAAACGCAACTAGAGAAGTAACCTAAACTTTATTTAGAATCCTAGCTGAAACATCCAGCAAACACAACTGAGCAACTAGGGGATCTTTTTTGTAATTTCCTTGTTCCTTATTGCATCTGACTATTCTTTATTTTAGAAGATCATTCAGGAGTTAATCTGCCTATGTCAGCTTTGCAGAGCTGTCCAGAGAATGGCAATGGAGCTGGTGAAGGGTCTAGTGAGTAAGTCATGAGGAGTGGTTGAGGGAGCTGGGGTTGTTTAGTCTGGAGAACAGGAGGCTCAGGGGTGACCTTACTGCTCTCTACAACTGAGAGGAACTGCTCTCTAACAGGATATTGTAGCCAGCTGAGGGTTGGTCTCTTCTCTCATGCAGTAAGTGACAGGAGAGGACACAGCCTCAAGCTATGCCAGAGTAGGTTTAGATTGGACATTAAGAGAAATTTCTTCACAGAAACGGTGATTAGAAATTGGAATGGGCTGCCCAGAGAGGCGGTGGAGTCACCATCCCTGGGGGTGTTCAAGGAAAGACTGGATGTGGCACTCAGTGCCATGGTCTAGTTGACATGGTAATGTTCAGTCATAGGTTGGACTCTGATCTCAGAGGTCTTTTCCAACCTAATCCATTCTGTAATTCTGTGATTCACTTTGTAAAGGAAGAGTTTGCTGAAGATCACCACAAAAGCTTGTCACAAAATTAGAAAGCCTTGGCCCAACCTCAATCTACAGAACTCCCTATATACACACATATACACTTGCAAAGACATATAAAAAGGAAAACAAGCATCATATACTGCACAATGAAAAAGTTGAAAGCATACAAAAATTGAGTATAAAAATTATTATTTTAGCATTTCAGTTAATTCTTTACTAAAACCCCATCCCTCCAAAATTCACAAGGAAAATATGTGATTCCACACAAACCAAATGGATGGGTTTACAAACGTTTGCCAATAACATGCACTATTCTACCAAGAGCGTTGAAACCAAGCTTCTGGTTTGCTTGAACTAGATCTGATGAGTTCCAGAGCAGACAGATATATTAAGAACTAAATTTAACAGAAAAAAAAAAAAAAAAAAAAAAGCGTTTATACTTCCCTTCTTCTGCCCGTGCAGAAGCTCGTCATTAGACTGGTAACATTCCCTAACGATTACAACACATACACAGAAATACAAAAACATATTTTCAAATTCTGACTTAACCCAGCTTATTCTACATGCTTGACTTGAACCAGAGCTCCCTTAAAGTGAATCTTTTCACCAATCCAGTGGACCTCAGGATTGATCCTCAGCATCACCATTCCCTTCCTACCAGTGAACGTGGAGTGACCATGCCAATGAGATTTAAAGAATGTATTCCACCCAAGACTGAATAAAGAAGAACAAAGTGGAAATTCTAACTACTTACCTGAAAGGCCTGTATACAAAAATCCTAGTCAGCAAAAAAACCACATGTAAACGATTACAACGGAAAGACAAATTATAAGCATCTGCATAAAACTCAGGAAACTTCATACTTCTCTTCTTGATGCTGGTCCTCTTGGTCACTGAGTTCATCATCATCTACCATATGGCCAAATGGTTCAGAAGAAATTGATACCATATTAGACAGGATAACTCTGCTATCACTGCTTCCTGTAAGGATCAGCTGATCATGAGAATGATTGTATCTGACATTCCAGACCCTAAAAAAGTTAAAGCAGAGAGAACATCAGACTATTCCTGGTAGGTAGTGCATCACTGTTAAACATTTTTTTTTAAGAGCAGCATTAAAATTCATCTTTTCTATGTTTTAAATATGCATAGAAATAACATGCCTCATTCCAAAGACTTTTTTTGCCATCTTCATTTGACTTTTAAGCTTTCATGTCATCTTTTTTCAATGAGGTGTCTTTAAAATTCAACAAGTAAATTAAAAAAAAAAAAACAAACCAACAAATCACACCATTCAGTGGCATCATTCTTTGAGGGTACATGTCAATTCATTGTTGAGTAAGTCAGATAAATATTTAAGTCCTAAATATAAAAGTTTCCCCAAAGCAAAATATGGATTAAAAGTAGCCTGTTAAACAAAAATCTCACAACATTCTTACAGTGAAGCTTAAAATAGATCCTAAAACAAATGTAGATTATATTTCTCTTCAGTTTTTACATTTTACATATCAAGTTAATAACAAACATCTTATAGTTCTTGTTTTATTCTATTTCTTTGAATATTCTGAAGAAAAAAAGTGTAAATGATGCTTCTCTTAATTCCCATCTTCATTCCCTTTGAAGTAGCTTTAGGGTTTGGATTTATTTTGCAAGAATTACTCCAACCCGAATTTTATAAAATATGAATAATTCATCTTTTCTTAAGCACTGAAATTTGCAGACATCAGGCAAGATTCTCTCCTTACTCCAGCCACAGGCCAGTGCAGTAGATACAGGTTCTAAACGTTATCTCAGAGAACAAAATGACTCACTTGCATATTCTGACTTAAGGACTGTGAAGAGCATAAACAAAGTGGAGCTGCATTACTGAACATTTCAACCATTTGACAACAGAAGGATGGATGGCAGCTGCTTTACTGCACATCAGGTGCAGCACACCAGGCTTCATTTGGGAAGGCACACCTGTGCCCCAGCTGGGCCTCACAAGCCAAGTCCTGTGCTGTGCTTCTCAAAGGTGTACCCCATCTCCCAACAATGTTAACAACAGTTTCTTGCCAATTAGACTAACGTTGTCTAAACTCTTAATTTACAATTACACATGGAACATTGAAATGTTGAAACTTTTCCTCTGTGCAAAAAAGTGATTATGCATAATAGCACAAACATAGTTAGTCTGCATTGTTCCTAAACGATAAAATAATTAGCTGAATAAATTACATAAGCCATCCACCCACAAAACAGCATGCAGATAATTTGTTCTACCAGTGGGAATGCTCCTCTAGTGTCTTCACTGGTTCAGTGACATTTCTTGTGTCCCAGAATTTCACCTTGCAGTCATCTCCACAGCTAGCCAGGTAGTACTGTTTATTGGGATTAAAGTCCAGGTCTCGTACCAGCTGTCCATGTGCATTTTCTATACAATATATCTGCCTGTAAAACATTAAAAAAATTAAATGGTCTATAAAAAGCTAACTGCACTCCACCTACAGGAATCTGTTTCCCTGGAAACTTGCATAATCCTCTTAGCACCCACAGACCTAGAGTTCCCATTGCTAGGGCAGAGTTTAGGGAATTCCCAGCTGTTAACAACAGTGACACGTATAGATTTCTCAGCTTGCTTTGAAGCTTTGCTCCTTCCATGTTTGTTTCCATTAGGATCATCTGGAGTTAAAAGGAAACAGTAAATCTGGATGATTCTAGCACAGCTCTGTAACAACTTTTATAAATATCTGCTACTAAACCACAATAGTTTCAGATAAGAACTTCTCCACCCCGAAGTAGTTATACTAATTCCCTATTTATGACATCTACATCTCCCTGTAGGAAAAGCTCAGATGCAAAGGTTGAAACAGATATCAACAACAGCTTTTTATTACTGCTCTGTATTGAATTTACCTTCTTGAGCTCTCCCATTTATCGCTAATTTACCTGTGGCCCTTAAGACTACTCAGACTCAAGACGCATACTCATCCATCCGAACACTTCAGAAAACATCCGTAGTACTGCTAACAACCTAGCATATCTATTCAAAACATCATGTGCCATCAGTTTGTTTCCCTGCCTTGCCTCTTAAACTTGGGGGTTGTCTATTTTTTTTTTTGTTTCTGCTATTGTATTACCAGTTTTCTCAAAGCCACAAATATATCATCTAAAGTTCTGCTTAGACTTGACTGTCTCCTACAATCTTCACTAGAACTTTGCAACACTTCATGAGCTTTTTGTTTTTCTTTAAATGAAAAATGTTTCTCTTCAGTAAACATACTGACCAAAAATTCCTATTTCTTGTGAAAACTACATATTCTCATGGTCTTCTGTCACGATCAGATAGTCTCTTGCTGTTAATACCTAACTATTACTACAAAGCGAAATAGCTCCATAAGGAGAGATTCAAAGTGCACCAGGCCTATACTAAGCCCTATCCTGACAGCTCTGGCAGTCACCAGTGAAATTACTAAGATACATCAACACTCTTCTCAGAGTTTGAGAGGCTAAGGATATCATTCAGATATGCCTTTCTATCAGGTATTGTAGGAGTGGAATTCAAACCTCTACTTAATTTCTTAGAATATGTATATGGCAAAAATTTTAAGTCTCAAGCATGCTTGCTGCAGTAAAACACTTCTTTCCTCCTTCATTGCACCTTTCATCTTTTTCTTGCATTGCTTATAGAGTTGCGTGTAAGGGCTTAAAAATACAACTGTCCACTTCATATTCATCACTACTCACCATGAAAGCCTTTATCCCAACTTAACTATTATTCCAACCATTTGATCCCTTTCCTCCCCAAAAATGAATATTCCTTTTCTCCACTTTTCACCCTACCTACAGCAATAATAGATACACTAAATTTCCCACTTACATCATAAGATTAATGCCAGACCACACGAACATTTTCTCCAGCTATTGGCTCCACCTTCTCATATTATTCTTCTTACATATTATTTAGAATTGAGTCTCAGAGTCTGAATTTTCCTGATAAAATTCTCTCTCTAAATCCAATCAGCCTAGTGTCTGTCTTCTCTGCTTCACAAGCTCTTTTCTGATTAAGACTGCTTCTTAGTCTAGTCTAGGACTCTTCCTGCCAATCTCTTTTTTTTCCTCCCCTTCTTTGTTTGCTATGTCCAAAAGAATGTACTCCCTCTATCCTGCAGCTATCATAACAACACTCTGCAGGAGCAGCTATTCTAGCTACTTCTAATCTCTCTCTTCACTTTGCTGGTAGAACAGTTTTCTGCCCTTGATTCCTCCCTCCCCTCTCATTTTATGCTTCTTATACTGCCAGAATTTATATTACCCTGACTTTAAACTCCTACTTCTAGCCTAACTAATTATTATGAAACATTCACGTAATAGACATATTACAGCAGAATTGAAGATGAGACTTACTCTTGCACATACTTTTTTGAGTATACTGCAAACAGTTCTTTGGCATAGCCTAGTAATCAAACTGGTTTAAGGACTATCTACTCTGAACTCCACTTAAAGGAAATAAAATTGTGGGGTTTGTTTCTGTTTACTAAGCTACCCCGTTCACAGAGGATCCAGACAATAACATCCAGACTATCTAGCTTTCATAGAAGTTACTCAGAGAATTCCTTTAATGCAAGATAGAGATGCTTCTTCTAATGAGACAGAGCATGAAGCAGACCTGACAATATTTAATATTTTCTCTTCAAAACACAGGCTTAAGTTTTAAGATCTGCATGCTATATGTTAGAAATAGGAGAATTACAAAAACATTACAAAAAGAGCGAATTAATAAAACCCCTTCTCCTTAGTCCTGTCTTTTCACTCTCGTACACTTCACTTAAAAGAGTCTTTATAAATCCAAGTATACACATCTACATAAGGTTAAATTTTTATATATAATTTTACAAGGCAAAGAACAGGACTTTCAAACCTGATAAGCATACAGGAAGTGACTTTTAATTATTGTATTTTTAGCTTTCCTTAATTAAATAAATCTTTTTGGCAAAAACACACAAGACTAGCAAACAAGCGATTTATTACTACAACTCTGAGCTGGCAGGAACCACTGAACTAAATTTAAAGTCATCGCCCTTTAAGGCAACAGAAGTTATTACAAGACATCAGTCTTCTCGGTTTAGTGATAAATTACTATGTGCTAAGGGGATAAAGTGTATTTTAAAAAAGCTTGCAGAGGCTTTAGTAGTCATGGCAACAGATGTGCACAACATCACTCCTTTGCTTATCAAAATCACAACTAAGCAGGGGGGAAATGCCTTATTAGGTATATTCAAAGCTTTTATTTGGCTATGATTTTGATAGATTCACTGATTTCTTATAACTAGTACACTACAATCTTTAATATAGTATGGAACACTTTCTTAAAATCAGAAGTGAAGAGCGAACTTAACCTGTGAATTGCCTTCAAAGGTTAAAGTCACCTTTAAATACTATGAAGACAATTAGTTCATAGCATAGTCAGGACTGTTGTTGAACCATTTTCAGGCTGAATTACAAAACAGCTTCATTCAGGTAATCCCTATGTATTGAACAAATCCTTGTGAGGCTAGTACATGGTTCAGTAAAATTCAATATACAAGTTGGAATGGAAGCTGAGGGAGAATACCAGAGAAAACTCTTTTTTAAACTGTAACCATATCAGCTATGCAACCCTTTCTATTCCTTTTATAAACTATATGTCTGCCACTTTTCTTATCATTTTAAACCAAAAATTATGCTAGAAGCAATGCAAAAATCTATCTCCAAATGAGACTGTCTTTTCTAGATAACATGACTGCAAGCTCTCATTACCTCATGCTTCGTGTATCCCACCCTCGGACAGCGGTATCATTAGCTGTGGCAATCTGGGTACAATTGTGGTGTGGACTCCATCTTCCTGAAGTAAATTTTAATTGTCCTTTTCCTTCCAAGGCTGCGGAACTGGAGAGCTAAAATAATGAAACGAAGCTGGCAATGTTTCTAAACATAACACTAAAATGAAATTAGTTGCAATGAAGACAAAGCTGCTCAATAGCCTATTGCTCCAAGTGCAACAGACTACCAAATCTGAAGATGGAAGAAAAAAAAATAACCAAAAAAACAACTAAACCACAAATAAAAGCTAGAGCTAATTTTCTATCACTAATTTTTAAAAAGGCTTATGCAGTGGAATGTATGCAAAAATAGTAGAATTACTGTACTATTCGTACTATTCTATAAACTAAAGCAGTTTCAGATCATTGTTGAAACAGCAGATAGACAATATGGGCACATTGCACAGATTTGCAGCTGCCACACACACACACATTTAGTTTCATAAACACTCTTAGAAGATCTTTTCCATGTCAAAATGCTAAATTTTATCTGTAGTAACAGAATTACGGTGTCAAAGACTCTTTTCCATAAACGTATAGCAGCTCTTAAAAATAAAGAAATCAAGGCCCAGGTGCCCATGTCATCACACACATGCCTGTTAAAATAACAGTAGATAATAGATAACAAGTCTACAGTTGTGAGATATCAAGGTTTCAGTTCCAAAAACAGGCCTGCATGTCATGGAGCAGGCAGCTCTGCATCTCCACAGTTAATGAAAAGAAGGTCCAAAGTAATCAATTTTCTCTTTGAAGTTGTATAGTAAGTTATCCCCCAATTCCATTTCAACATGGGGGAAATCAAAGCTGCTGACACTGCAAATTACTTTTACTTGCAATCACTTACTGAAACTGTTTAATACCTAAAGAGGAACAGGAAAACCAAAATATTTGCATTTAATCAGATATAAAATTTGTACAAATTTCAAGCAGCTATGCAAACAGCAGACTTATTTGGTCATCTTTCACACACCTTTCATATTTCAAAATGTTTCATTCTGAGGTATTTCACGAAAGCAGATTACTGCACTAGATCTTGTTGGATCCTAATGCAACATAAATATTCTATTTAATAGCAGATTTCTCTGCAGAAATATTTTGCTTCGATGGATGAAAAAGACTAAAACATACAAACTGTTTACATAAACTTTAACTAACATCAACAAAAAATATGCTGTCAATACAAGACTGCTTAAATCTATTTGTGTATTGTATAAATGTCCATGTATGTATTTTGAATTTTTATTACTACAACTCCACCAAGAACATCATATTTCTTTAGCATTATTATTAACAATCTAGAAGTTACAACCAGAAATATTTTTTAAAGAATGTGGAATTCCCAGCATGCAAGATCATATATTGCTCATATGTTAATGAATAACGTAACACTGTGGCCAAACCTACTCCTCTAACACCAATCCTCCTCTAGAACGAATACTGTCCGAAAGCCTTTCTACAACTTGCATGCTATTAATAGAAATAAAAAATACTGCATAGGACAGTGGACACAGGATAATAAAATTCACTTTTTATTTTTGACACATACTGGATTCCAGGCACAACAGAATATTGAAAGCTTGTGTAGGTTGTTTCAAAAATTAAACTAAGTTTCTTTAGTAAGCAGACTTGGCCATTCAAAGCTTAGACAGGGGGAAGAGAAGCAAATGTTAACACTGACAGTAAGATAGAACCAGCAAAAGGAGTATATCTTATCAGGTATTTCAAAAATCTGCTCTTGAGATGGAAAGCATCACATATTCAAAATATGACTCAGAGCAGAGAGTCTTTGTCAGCAGTAGACAATACTCTCTCCTGTGTTCCAGACATATATACATATATTTAAGTCTTCTCATTTCAGCTTTTATAATGTAAACTACTATAAAAAGATCAAATTTTTCTTCTTTGCAGTCAAAAGTTTAGGGTTGAGGCCAGTACACACATACTGTGCTATTTCTTAACAACATATGAAAAAAATCACACATATGCTAGATGGGCCAATTCATCCTTGCCTTCACAAGCAATTCATAAGTACTTGCAGAAATTTAATGACATCTTTCCTTATACAGATGTCCAGCTATATATATAATCAAGTTCCTAATCAACTCAATATTCTTTTCCATGTCATCTATGAACCTGAAAGCAACTGCATGGGTTTAAAGGACAATTTGGAGATAAAGAAGAGAAATTCTCATACATAAAAAGGAATACTTCTGTAACAGACAGAAGTCTGCAAGTTTCCTTCCCAGAAATCCAAGAAATAAAGGAAACAACGTTGGTAGTTCAGAATCACAAATGCAGGTTCAAAAAAACCTTACCTGCAATTGTAATTCATACTTAAATATATGGGCAGGTAAGCAAGCACTCTTTTTATCTTGAACTCTTTCCTCCACTTCTTTAAAGGTAGAAAAGCAGACTACAAAAGAGAAGGAAAACATGACGTAGGTGTATTTTAAACATTATTCTTGCATGAAAATTAGGATCTGCGCTGCCCAGAAGATGAAGACATGCAGGTGTGAGGGCCTCACTGGATACTGAAGGTAAACAATTCATGATATTATTTTATAAACACGAAATGGGACGTACATTAAGGAAAAAGGAAAGGAATAGAGTAAGACTGAATGTCTACTTTTAGACAACAAAATTAGGAACTACTCTTGCAATGCACAAGGATCACATAAATTTCAGAAAAGAAGTCTGGAGAAAATGAAATCTTGAACAGTGTGAAATAGTTATCAGAGTATGGATGGATTTAACATTATTCCTAAATGCTTAGCTGGAACAATGCCTAAATCTGGTGACACAAGAACAAAAATAAAAGGGCAGCATGATATTATACTACAGTTGCATGAGAGCAACACTTTGAAATAAGAATAAAATCTTCTGAAAAACATTAAGCAATGTAACATGATCAGAATAGAACTGTTTATGTTATCCTCAATGAAGGAGGGGGTTTTACAAAAACAAAGTACCAAAATATGAAAAAAAACTGTCCTAGGATATCCTAGATATGAGTCCTAGGAAGAATTGATTCCTGTGTATGCAAATGAAAATATCAATTACTCCAACTTATTTTTTTCAAAATACCAAGGACTACGGTGGATTTTTCTGCTTCAAAAATTGATTACATAAGGGCTGATTTGGAAAGAGGAAAGCAGAGGCAGTATCCTCCAAGAAAAACTAAAAGCCAAGGTATATATTAAATGTTAAAGGGTACAGAAATTATCTAGAAAACCCACAAGCAGCATGGAGACAGTGAATCAACCGTTCATGCTCTCTTCCAAGAAAAGAGCTATGGGCCACTGAGGGAAGTCTGTAGAAGATTCAACAGGAAACAAGAGAAAGCGGTTCTTTACCCAATGAACTCCTTGACAAAAGACACATGGATAGACAAAGCCTGCATGTGACCAAGAATAGAACAGGAAAGTACTTGGAAGAAAGATATATTAAGGGCTACATTAAGGAGACAAACCCAAGCAGACTTTTTTGACATTGACATTAAAAAGGCGTTAGTGTTTTTCTGACTTGTTATTGACAGAAACAGAAATGTTGATGGGGATTTTAAATTGAGTTCAATTCCTCTAATTGCAGGCAACCATGCCACGTAGTCCTTTCATAACTGTTCTTGACTCCTGAACCATCTTAAAACTATTTGCCTTTTCAAATAGCCTCACCATATCGGCAGCTCAGAGCTCTTCTCAGAATAGCTAATAAGAGAATCCACATATTTTTAAGTGCTGAGTTTCTACATTACAGTAAGAAAATATTTTTCTTCCTTAAACACAAGTTTTCTGCTTTTATACTACAAAAATTAAACTACAATTCAAGTTCATCCTCTGCAATATATTGTTATTCCTATATGCTGATGATGCATTCCAAGTTCTGTCAGCAATAATTTTCATTATTTCACTCCTACTTCTATTCTACTGTTGAAGAGACCATTAAATAAAATTGATTCCAACTCTAAGAGCTGGTTTCTGTTCTCATTCTGATCCAGTAATTTTCCTTTTATTTTTCTTCAGACAGTTTTCTGCCCTCCAATAGTTAATCTATGTTTATTCTAGTTGCAGTAATAATGGGGCACTAAAAAATTCTCCACTAAATTCCACAAGGTATTTCCAGCCTTGAGAAACAGCAGCTATCTTGCCAAGAAAGCATCTCGTGCTTATTCCTAACATCTTCTATATTTGGATGTATCACTTATCTGGATAGCTCGTGAAATCTTCCCCAAAATATATTCCACCTTGCCTGGAAAGCCACTGCCTGATAATATCTGCTGTTCTGAACCAAGACTACATGAATGCTGCTAAATAATCCAGAAGGGACAAGAAATCTAGAAGGAATGTAATTAACAGTTTGGATTAAAATTATCAAAACCACACCTCTATTTATCCCCCTTGTGAAAACATACGAAAACTAGAAAAAATTCTATATTTTAATATCTCCATTTCATTCTGTTGCCCTCATCTGCCATGCCAAACATACTGCATTTACCCAAGGTAGAATTCTAGCAATTGGTTGACATCTGACCTCAAATCTGTACACAGAAATATTAACTGTCAGCTTCTCAGCAGACTCTACCCACACCTCGTGGATTGTCTGGGCTTCTCTTGGGTCCAGCTAATGATTATAAATGGCAAAGAATAGCTAATTTAATTGCAAAAGGTAATGATGCAGTGAGCATAAGATTAGTTTCACCCCAGAAGGTAATGTCCTCAAAACAATAATAAAGGGAGTGATCAAAAGGACAGGAGAAGCTTGTCTTAACGTAAATACAGGCAAACTGAATACTGTAAGGAGGAAACAAGTTAGCAAAAAAACATTGAAAGAAAATAAAAAACAAAACCCCAAACCAAAACAAACCCAAACAAACCCACTGAACTGTACAGTAAATTACAGTTAGCAAATGTTTCCTATTCCAAGCTGACCAGATAATTCAGAAAATGAACACATCAATAATTTTATTACCAAGAAGCTCTGAATGTGTTGGGAACTCTACAATTCTTCAGGCTGATTTTAATGAAACAATGCGACTTGTAAGTCACAGGCAGATACAGAAAAGGAACCAAATAAGACTCTGAAGTTTTGGTCCCTATAGAGAAGCAGAAATTTTTGCCTATGCAAAATTTTAAAGAGACATATGTTTTCAGTTTTTCATCTATCTTATACTGGAATTTTAGACAAACTTTTTCATAAAAATGAAAAGTCCATAAAGAGTAGCACTTGGTTTACCTCTCGCCATTAAAATGGCCTATAATACGTACCTATGCAAAAAAAGGGAAGCAATCGAAATGTGTTGTAAAAACAAGAAGACCAGTGATGCACCAGTGTAACGAATACCTCCTTACCTCTATTACCAGATACAGATACAGCGGACCTGATCTTACTTTTAGTTAACGATGATGATATTATTCAACTTGAACACCATCATGTGTTTTTTACAAAAAGAGAAAACAATTCAAACACACTGACATTTCTGTTATTTTAATCCTAGGCTCTTGATTTAATCAGTTATAACAACACATATACACACACAAGTACACTGTTATTTTACTTGTAAGTCTATAGCAACATGTATATTTTGTAAAGACATTCTCCCCTTAGCAATCCCTACAGAATATACAAGTTTACTAGTGTTAAGGAAAACATTCAGTGGAGGTAGCTTGGTGTGTAGCTGCAGTGCCAGCTGCAGACTGAGCTCTGGATGGTGGAGAGAAATGAGGCAAGAGGCCGGCAAGAAGTGCTGACCATTTGCCCAACAAAAGGCACAGGGACCTGTGTCACCAGCCAGTTGACTGGACACTCGGAGACACAGCAGCAGCAGAGGACTCAGAAGGAAGACCCCAGACTTTTGCTGCATAGACTGGGAGGGTATAAAAGCCCAGGGTTTTCTTTATTCAGGGTCCCTCATCAGAGGCACCAGCCCAGACTGCTGTTTTGCTGTTGCACTGTGATTAAATGAGTTCAAGGATTGAGATGACTGAGACTCTGCTATGGGAAACCTAGCCTGTGTGAGAGTGGGGAGTGCAGGGAGTCAAGCAGGGACCTGTCAGCCCACTGCAGCTACCCCAAGTCTCTGACCATAAGAGCATGACTGACAGAGCGACTCCTGGGTGGTCGGACAGGGACATTTCCTCAACACCAGCTACATGCTGCTCAGTCACTGCTGCTTGAACCAAACAGCATGTTAGGTGATAAGACACCAGGTGGCTAAGAGATTCCAAAAATGGACAACATTTCCTCTTAACGAACAATAAAGACAACTTTTCTTGTCATTTACACAAACTCTGTGCATGTGCATATACAGGAAATGTTGTGGGTTTGTTTTTTTTTTTTTTAATTTGCTTTGACATGCCCCCTTTTTAATGCAGCAAGACCTGATTTCTTTGCTTTAGGCTGTTCTAGATCTGTTTTCTAGGCAAAAAAAAAAAGCTCTTTTTATTAATATCTCAGGAAAGTGTCTCTTTACATTCTGATCAAAAAGCATTAAAATACAAACCATGTGCTTTTTAGAGTTATGATATATTATGCATGCAACAATCCCTTATAAACAGGATATTCACAGAAAGAAACCACTGTTTCACCAACAGCTCATTAGTCTGCAAACACTCATTGTACATGGTGATAACCAAATAGAAAATATATTTACTGCTTACCCCTACTAATGCTATCTGTTTTATAACCAACCTGCTGTCACAGATTTCTCTCACATTCTAAATATCATAGCAGCAAAAGTTGGGGTAGACCGTTGATTTATGGAGGAGGGTTTTACTCGTTTGTTTTTTTTTTTTAAAGAGAAAGCCAACTGTACAACAAAACATTGCTTGTTTTTCTTTATTGCTCTTTGTAACTGTCAGTCCTACGTATTTTTTGCAAATATAAAATTGCTACAGAATAACAGTTATTATTTTTCAGCCATACATAGAGTTTAACAAGGAGTTAATCTTCAAAGACTTCAGAAATGCACCACACTTAATTCTAGTCCTGAAAAAGCCTATGATACTGGACTTCAGCCTGTCAAAATTTTCATTACTAGAAAGTCTATAGCAGGCCTTTTAAAGAGATGCTTATGCTTTCCTCAGACTTGTTCAGCTGGACTTCAGTTAGCTCAGGAATCCACAGACATGTTTTAGACAAATTTGTTGCAGACAAAAATTCAACATTCAAAAATTGCAAGAATTCCAGTAATCTCAGAAGAGATTCACTGGGCTAAAGATTTTGATGTGTGGAGATATGTTTTCTGACAGCCAAGTTTCAATGAACTTTATCAAACCTCACTTTAAAAGCAGTCACTGACTTGGTATTGAAGTAAGTATCATTTAAGGATAACTCAAAATTGCTGGAGCAGAAGACTGATTATGGTAAACAGTTATGCTCAGGTAAAATTTTAATCACAAATAATTCTCATTTACAGTGCAATCACATGAGAAACTGGATTATTTTAGATGGAGATCTAGAGGATCAGTCAAATTCTATATCAATCCTCCTGAGAGCCTGACTGTAAAATCTGAACAACATTCTTAACTTCCGCAAACAAAGGTTTTTAACAAACATTTTAAAATGCTCCTATCTGAAGATGTCAGTCAACGGTTGATATATCTACTTCATTAGATGAAGCAGTTTTTTTGACACAGAATTTCACATTTGGTTTTATTCATTTCCTTTTATCGAATATAAGCATATAACAATCGTCACAGGTTAAATCCCCTTAATTCCTTTATCACTTACTTTGCCTTCTGGAGTCCTTTTGTACCATCAACATTTGATGCAGCACAAGCACATTTTAGAAGTATCAATTTAAAAAATATTCTACATAAGGAATGCTACTTGAAATATTGAAAGGATCAGCAAGCTGAATATTGCTTTAAGGACAAAAATACTGATTCCCCAAATCATGTTGAAATTACAAAATTTGGTAGTCTACTCCTCCTCTCCAAAATTATGCAGATGGTAATTCTAGCAGTGGATGGAAAATAAAATGGAAATCACAGTCACCTGCATGGACATTTGTGTGACAGAGAGGCAGTTTCATTTTGAGAAAAGGAATAGTATAAGGAAGACACAACATACAAAATTCTAGTAAATAATTCCCAAGCAATATAAAATTATGAATAAAAACCCCATAAAATTTAGCACTCGTTACAAGATTCCCACACAGAGAAACTGATAATACACCAGATTGTATCCCAAAGGGAATCATAGAACAGTTTGAGTTTGAAGGGGCCTTAAAGATCATTTAGTGCCAATCCCCTGCTAAGGGCAGCGACATTTCAGAGAGATTAGGACTAAGAAAAAATTTGAGAGAGTTATGAAAAAGTGGTTGAATAGTGAAAATACTAATTAACATTCAAAAGAATTTCAGCAAGTGAGGACAGAACTGCACAAAGAGTGAAAGCAGGAGAAAGGGAAAATGCTAAGTTGCCTAGCAGCCTCAGTACTTTGAAGAGGCATGAAGACCTGTAGCATGGAAGCAGTATCAACTCCAAAGTAGTTTTTCAATATTGCAGAAAGGTTTGTGTATTATGCAGACATTAGGAAAGAGATACTGACTAATGCAGGTGTAATGCAAATCCAGTGGATACAATGACACAGACAAGCTCCTGCAGGCAAGCTGTCAGAAACTCTCAACATCAATTTGATAAAAACAAACACTAATTTGAAGAAGCCTTGGAAGGCAACGTAACACCAATTGAAGTTGCAGGTGAAAAAAAAGCTCAAGTTTTCTCATCTAGAGAAGGAACCCAAAGGGCTTAATTATAAACAAAGTATTAAACTATATTATATTACATTGATACTACGTGAAGTCTAGCAAAATACTAATAACTCAAGACATCATCTATTTGCACGCAGTCAGATGGTACCAACAGGGAAGAGCTTATGGACACAGTGTCTTGAGTAAGTTGAAAAAACTGACTCTGCAGCATCCAGGGAAAAAAACTAACCCTGACCTGAGGAGTTAAATCTAAAAGTGACAACAGATCAATCAAATAGTAATGTTCTTCACATAACAAGTTTCTATTTATAAGCACAGACACTGATCTAAATGACTATACAGAATCATTCAAAGTTTTGTATATACATTCTATGATATGGCATAATCAGACAAAAATCTATGCCAATAACACTTTTTTATACCTGTTCCTGAATAAGATGTTTTTAATAACTGAAAGAATCTGAATAAACTGTATAGTACTAAATTAAACTAACACTGAGAATTCAAAGCAGCACATAGCAAATAAAGAAACTTATATTATACTTATACAATCAAGAGTTGTAAATTAAATAGAGGCTGCATGGTATTAACAAATACGAGTTAATACACCATCATCTGAATTCAGTAACCTTTGGCTTTACTGATCATCAATTTTTCACTTGTAGAAAAAGAATTTTTCACTTGTGATTCACCAAATGAGCACTGCTTTATTCTAGATTACCCACTATAAAACCAGTCAGACAGTAAGGGGAACTCTAGAAAAAAGAAAACATTTACCCACTAGCAACAGATACAAAAATACTACTCTTAAACACTCATATTCAACACAGTGGTAGAATATTCATTTCCCTCAGCTACACTACAGGCAGCAAGATATTTCTGAAGGTATAGTTAAAATATGAGCAAATTCTAGGCTAGGGAATGTTGTTGTTTGCACTACATTCAAGTATAAGCACATTTTGTTAAAAGCAAATTTCTTACCACAGCTTTGGCTGAACTTTCCTGCAAATCCCACAATAATATGTTGTTATCAGCCAGTGAAATAATCTTTTTACCATCTCCCATCGGTTCCCACATAACACTGTAAAACAGAAACAGGAAAACAAAACAAACAACCCAACATTAAAATCAATCAGAATTCAAATTAGAAAGCTATTTTAATTCTGTGGATCTAATTTATACCAAAACATACTAAACTATATTCCTTCTGGTTTCTTTTAGATGAAATCCATCATATATTTTAAGTTCAAAATCTGCCATTAGCTAGCAATTCGTAGCAGTCATTCTGCATACACACACAGAAATACAACCAGAGACCTCGATGTACACTAACTTTGCAAGGCTATAGTTTGAAACCTCAGAGTTGTTCATCTATAGAGTTATGCATCCTTTTCGAAGGTGCAAAAATCATAAGCCTTAGTTTTGACGCAAACTACTTCCAGTTCTGCATCTACCAGCATGACTTAATCAACATATACTTTTAACCTGTGAATCACTTCATGCTATACAGGAAGAAAAGCAAGAAATCAGTCCTCCTCTCTTATTCTATCTATGAGAAGCAGCATATTTAAGCCAGTCAGTACGGGCAGCTCAACTAAGTATATGCACTCTAACCGTACTAAATTTGCTGGAGAAAACAGACTTAAAGAATAATACTTGCCCGTTTATGAGAACACGCTTCTATTTTTGTAATTTTGTAACACTTTTGTAACAAAGTTCTGAAACTCCCAATAATCTTATAGGAACAATATAGCTGAAGCTAGAGATCACAACTTCAATATCAATAGGTTAATGGAGAAACTTCTTTCCATTTTAAGACTGAAACTTCAGGTATTTAAAAGCATTTGATACGCTGTTTTCGTCTTCAGTGCCCATTTGAAGTACCAGCACTTGAAGTCTATCAGAAGCCCATGACTAGACACAAGTTTTCTAGTTTGTTTTGCTTTTTGTGTGAATCAATTCAGTATCTGGATGGAATAGATGAAAGAAGTTTGCACGAATAGACGCAGCCTTGGGCAAGTGAGTCCAACATTAGGCAGCCACTAGCAACCTTTCTAACCCTGCACTGCACACTATGCATGCTTCTATTTTATCCCAGATTTCGCTTTACTCCTATATCCCTAAAACACTGGATATAACCTGGCTGGCCCCAGATCCAAGTGATGGAACTTCATCTAATCTTATGCTATAGAACACAAGGAAAAGAAAATAGGAAGTTGCATGTAACAGAAAGAAGTGACAGAGTGTCCTTTTTTATCTCATAAATACAACAAAACTCAGTTATTCTCAGCTGATACCTTCCTCTCAAATTACTCTTACTCCTTGTGTGAACAGTTTCATCAGTTTTCACTCCGCACTTTTAGTAAAACAAGCATCAGATATACAAGGCAGATGACTGCACCTGCTTGCTGTTTTGTAAAGAAAAATCTGGAAATATCACTAAAAGGGTGCATTGACTGACTCCTTACCCACTGAACTTTTCCATAAGGCAACACAGCAGAATAAAGAAAGGACTAGCTTCTGCATCTATCTTCTGCTGGAAGCATGACCTGCATCCTTACTGTGTTGTCAATTCATGGAAATTACCTACTTATAAAAGTCCATTTGTAGTGAGCTTTCTTGTATTAGGACGAAATCACTACGTTTAGCACATTAAGCTACCATCATGTTTTTAAATGTGTTTTAACAAGAACATAGTACTAGAACGATTCTATGATTTACTTTAAATTTGGCTGTTTTGCCTCTAGTATTGCCAATCTCATTTAACAATAAACACTTTCAAAAAGCTGTATGGTACAACTTGGAAAAAACTTACAAGCAATTAAAAATGAGCATTGATAATAAAAATGACTACATGCAGTTTCAATTACATGTTCAACTACATTTTGCCCATGATAATGAGAAGAAACCAACTGGCACTGCCATGCGTATTTCAGAATTTCATGTAGTTGTGCTGCACAGATACACTGATTAAATTCTTCAAATAGATGAAAATATTTTATGGAAAATGTAACAGGAGAAAGAAAATTAATGCACTATAACCTGCATGTGATCACAACTAACCTTTCACAATCCAGTTTTCCAAAGTGAAACTGAATGACATCAGGACCATCACACAGCAGAACAGGTAACTAAGAAATCTTCAAGTTGATTCTGATCACATTTATTTAAGTCCATTTTACTTACACATTGCTGAAAATATAACTGGCATTTGGTGTTGATCTATGTAGACATATTTTTAATTATAGACAACGAAATCTGGTTTGACCACTTGACTCTTTAAGAGCCCTTTCAGCCAGAGATCAGTATTTTTTATGCCTGTTGATATATCTGCACCTTTCCTATACCAATCACTCAATTTTCAGTTGTAAAGGCTATATTGAAAACAATTTCTTTGATGCTTTCAAAGGTAGGAAGAAATTTCACATCTTTGAGCGTCACTGAACTTCAAGGTAGAAGAATTTTTACAGCTGAATATCGTGTGCTAATTACGGCCAATTATAACCGAGCTGACACATCTTGCAATGAGAAGGTCTCTCCACATTCACTCTATCCTTGTGAGATGCCCATTTTATTTCTATTTCATTTTTCATTTATGGGTGTGGTTGTAGTGATCATTCATTCAGATTTTATAATCTTAAGCAGAGGTTACTCAAATCACCCTTTGTAATATGTTCAGCTACGTTCTGTACTCATGACAATGTTAAAGATGAGATACTATGAAGAAAGAGAGGGGCAGGAAATATTGGTAAGCTAAAAGAAAAAGTTACTTTCAAAGCAAGATGCAAATTTTAGAAAAACTGAAGTTTTCATTTAGAACAGTTTACAGCACAGCAGAGATGGTGATAATGTCTACAAAGGAAAACACATATACCAGGTAGTACCATTTTCCTGAGCTTGCTAACAGTTGCTGAGGCTTATAGTTTTCAGAAATGGACAAGACAATTGTGAAACTCACAGCTGCCACTCAGAAACTGAGAGTCAATTTCAGGGCTGCTCTTTAAATAATCTATAAACAGCAGCCAAGCAATTACATATGTTGTATTTTGTTATCATTTGACTCAGGATGCTTCAGTTAAGCTTGTAGCTAGTAGTTTTTGGTATAAAAATAATAAAATTAAATCCTACAGAGAACATTACCTTAGCAAAAAATAAGAGTATTTAAAATGTTCACTCAAATACACACATGAAAGGACCCTACTATCTTGTTCTATGCTGAAAAGACAGTTAACACCTTTATCAATAAATGTACTGACCTTTTACAAATGAGCAATTCCAAGTCCTCCATTATAGACTAAGGAAGAAAAAAGCAACATGCAAACACTTTCATCGACATGAACTGCAGTTAAGCCACAAGCGTTGGACAAAGCAAGCATTAACTACTGCTTAACTGCAATTACAGAAGTGACAACCGTTTATTTCTATAAATGGAAAAATTTTGCTAGACTGAGAACTCTCATGCACTGAAAAATGGAAAATAGACCCATACATTTGCTAACTCAGCAGACCATCCTGCAGCTTCCATGTAGCCTACCAGAAAAATTCACATATTAACAACTCAAATATCCTGCCTTCTTTGCATTACAATGATTCCAATTTAAAGATGACTCTCACTTATCAGGTAATCAGGACATTAATTCTAAGATAAAGGAGATCAGACCAAGTGCAACCCAGAACTCATGATTCTTATTCCCTACCCAGGTTCTCTACAAAACAGCCACATTTCTGAATGAAACCAGTGCTGGCTATTTTACAGTGTACTGAAGTCTGCTGCAGGGAACGCAAGCTACACTTCATCTCAAAATTCTCAGATACTGAGATCTAATTTGGAGTCGAACTCCTCAAGATGCGCTAAAACAAGAACCACAGCTTCCCAAAAAAACCCTAGAAGGTAAGGTGAACTTTTTAGCTAAAAAGCTGCTGAGAAACGAGAACTGAGAAATGAAGTTAAGGATTACCTCGGACAAGAACTCCAAAGACACCTGAGCTTTATTCTGACTCTTATATTATTTTTACATCAGAAAAATTAAACTGCTTTACAAACAAACACAAAAGCATCCCAACAAGGAGGTGCCACATAAAAATCACTTACCTCTAAAATATTTCTTTTCCTTAAATTATCATTGTGTAGGCCTCTACAACACACTACTCATGGAGCAGCTGCTGCCACAGATACCATTTCTATTCTGCGGCCTGAACAGGGCTTTAAAAAAACCCTGAAGTGAGTATTATGAAAATTTGACATGTCAGGAAAGAAACATAACTGGCTTGTTTATCGAAGATCAGTAAGGCGGTCAGCCTAGGAAAAACATCTTAGTAGTATCAGTGTCTGTCAGGAAAGCACACAGAGTAAAGCTGCCAGGTAAAACTCCTGCCCAGCCTCTGGAGGCCACAGGGTTCCAGTAGTTTTTTCCACGTACTAAGGCAAAAATTTAGGGCTGAAACAAACTTATTTGCAAAACAGCTGGAGTGGGCAAAAGCAATGTCTGCAGACTCATTTTAGAGGAAACACGTATTCACTTTTGAGAGGGACAATTTGAGTATTTTCATATGGGATTTTTCAAAGATGGAAATATGGATATAGCATATCCTTACTAATTTACTGCTGTTTGTAACAAACTGCATGGCTGGACAGGGGAATAAAACCTAACAAAACAGAATATTCCTCTGAGTATATTTCTCCAGTGATTTGAAACATGCGCCTAAGAAGAAAATTATGATTGCCTAGATCTGCATTGATAGTTGAAGAAAATCACCACGCCTTCTGTTCCAAAGAACAGCAAACCCAAGAATGCTAAAGGTTTACACAGACCTAGCATAGATGTACCTTCTAACACCTCTAATCCAGCAGCTGTGCATTCTGGGGGAATTTGAGGTGAAGAGACTGCAAGAAGCAGCTGGGACTGTAACTACTGTGGTCTCCCTAACCTACCTCTTCATTACCACTGCCCGAGACTGAACACTGGAATGGATGGACTGTGAGAGGCTGCACGGCACCCCTTCAGGTCTCACAGACATTTTGCCAAATAGATGCACTTAATCACAAATGTACATGGATCAACTTTTTCACCCAATAGACATCCAAAAGACATTTCAAAACCCTGAATTTTTAACTACGATGTAAGCAAGCGTCAGCAGCAACATTGCTACGTCTATAGCCATCTCAGAATATTGTGCTAGGAAAGAACTCTACTCTAAGGGATAAATATTCTAAATAATAAATGCTTAAAAGGGGCTTTGGAAAGCAAACTGGAGTCTGATACTAAAAAAACAGGGGCACTTGTTCAGTTAGTTCCTCATGAACACTTAAATTTTTCCTGCATAACTAATTTTTTTCACCATTCTGCAACACCATTTTTCTTTAACATTTCCCACTTACATTTTAAGCAATTCAGTAAGACTGAAAATAAAACTATTAGAATAAATAGAATAGTAGTATAATAAATAGAAGTATCTATTTCACCTGCAAAATCAGTTGAGGCAGACTTCATCCCTCACTTTTTTAGTGGTAAGAATAGCTTAAGTGACATTACAAAGAAGAAGAAAACTCCTTTTAAAAATAGTTCAATTTTCTTTCAGTGGGGAAAAATCTCAACTAATTTGGCAGTAGAACTGAGGAATATAACAACATGGTAAGAACAGGAACAAAACTATGTTCAAGTTGGGATAGAGAAGTGAAATAGTACTCTACAAAGCCTTTTTATTTTTACTTGTAGAGTAACACAATTTCTGCACTATTTTCCGTATTGCGATTTATGAATCCAAACTAAACACAAACAACTGCAAAGACCTCATCAAAACTACTTTTCATTCAAGCATATAGAATCTATTGAACTTATCAGAAGCGATAAGTTAACTGAATACATACAGTAAGTTCACAAAAATGAATAAATAAATAAATAAATTTTTTCCATTTAGTATTTGCTTCAGTGTCAGATTTCAGTTTGACTAAATTTCCTCTGCTTTACATGAGTAGAGTCAAATAAATTCTGATTAAAAGCTAATATAATAAACTGGGCATATAATACAAAGTTCTATTACTTCAATATCCAATTAATGAATCGCATTTATTCCCTAGTAAATGTGATTACATTGAAGAGCTTAAAATTTTAAAATTGCATAATACTAACCACTCAAAATTACCACAAACATTCAAGGGAATGAAAAAGAGAAAATGAGTGTTCTAAATTACTCTGCTGGTTCCAGACGTATTTTAGAGGATGACAAAAGTCGAAAAGGAGAGAGAAAATCTGAGAAAGATAACCAATGGTTGAACACTGAACATTTGGATTTATATATACTAGATGGTTTTATTTACAATAAAGAAGAATCGAAGATTCAAGAGAGCAAAATCCTGTGAAGAATTCAGGATCACACGGAATTACGAAGAGAGCAGGGACATAAATACAGTTTAAACTTTTACCAATTTAGAAAGGATCAGAATATAAAGGGCATTATCAGTACTGATAAGCAGCTTAAGGTTGTTAAGGTACATGTTAAGGTACATTCCCAGTGAAACTACGCTAGTCATGCAATAAGTTAGTCCAAAAAAAAATTGTCTCTATACTTATTGTTATAATACCAGAAGTGGCTGATGGAGAATATAAATATGTGGAATGAACCGAGTGTGGATGACTTATTCTTAAATGCTGACAGTTTCAGATAGCTCTGAAATTTTGTGCATCATGTGAAGATACAATTAATATCTGCTGGGCAGCTGTTACAAAAAACCCCCCAAAAATATAAAGTTCAGTTTATACACCAGAATATGCAATTGACAGTCCTGACACTCTCAAAGAAACCTCTATACAAATATCAGAGGGAGCTCTGTACTCACAATTATATTTCTGGTACTGGGACATATGAAGTGTTAAAATAAGATAAGGTTAAAAAACACGTGATTGCATTTATTACACGTCTTTGCTATAAAACATATCTAACAGTCACTGTACCACATATTTAAGATCATACGAACCTTCTAAAATTATTGTTACTTTCAGGTTTATATTCATTAGGTATAGACTATTAAATTGTTTTAGACTTTTTTTTTTTTAATTAAACCCTAAGCTAGAACCTTAACATAAATATCCTGAAGCCTAACAGAGGGGTACTATAGAAGAAGTAATGTTACGAACATCATGACAGGAAAGAGAAGTGATACCTGAATATCACATGAAAGTGTTAGAGCTATGAAAAAGACCATTTTCACTTTTCTTTTGAGTTTCAGATTCTCTTACTTCTTGGCTTTTTTATTTGAAAATGTTTTGGGGTGGGGTTTTTTTGTGGGTTTTTGGTTTTTTTAATAAATTTAAAGGCCAAAAATAAGTAAAACACTACTGGATTTCACTCATCTGTCTTCAGGCCATCAATTACGAATGTGCCTAACTTTTTTCAGGTGACTGTGTGCATTAATGGAATGAATGTGATGAAACTGAAGCAATAAAATGTTATGTACAGCATCTTCTTTATCTTAAATGAATTCAATCTCTACTCAAGTTGAAAGGACTGTTAGAGCAAATTTGTACTTCTGTAAAAAGCAAACCTTAATGAAGTTGATTTGTACTGTGCATGGCTAAGAAAGACATGGTACTTCTCTGTACTCTATTCGGAGACCTTCGATGAAATACCAAATAAAATCTAAGTACTTTAAATATGTGAGAATAGCTCATTTATTATAGCTTTCTCCTTTGTGAATTCAAAGTTCTAATTTGATATTTTAGTGATAAACATCTTGGAATTCTTGAAACATCTGTGACTCTAAGAAACTTATAACTTGTCTTCCTCTCTATGTTTTCTTAGATATGGTAATATTTGCATGTTCATATCTAGGATTGATTGAGCGGGATACACCAAAAAAAAAAAAAGAAAAAAAAAATCAACTTGAGCTAGTAGAGAAGCCTAATAAAGTAACCGATCATTACTCCTAACATATTCAACCCTTTCAAAAAAAATTTTAGCAGCTTTTGTTTTCTATATAAAACATGAATTCTTCATTCCTCACCTTTCAGGCTTCTCAGAATTGAGCCTCCACTTAGATTGTCTCTGTAATCTCCATTCATTTTCCTTTACAGTTGTATTTCACTGTTCATCTAACACTTTCCCCTTATTTATTTTCATTTTATTCCACATTTACTCCATAGACCATAATCCAACTTACTTCACTTGCTCCCCTCTCTTTTCAAGTACATAGCTTAGTACTGAGCAGGATCTACCCTATTTTATACCTGCCACATTTGGAGAGGAAAAAGCAGGATGTTAAGCATCGAGAGGCAAACCTGCTTCCAGCAGATGCAAGAGAAACTCCCTGCTGTGTTACAAATTCAAGATCTCAGAGATTATACTTTCTCTTATGGCCTGCAGTATCCTCCTTCTCCAAGGACTATCCTGTCAAGTCTACTACCAAAAAAGTCTGCAGCAAAACTGAGAGAGAAGTAGAACAGTAGGTTACTGCTAAAATACAAGTCTTCAGGGGTTTAACAGACAAGAGTTCAGGGGATTCCTCTAAGCTGCACTCAGAGGAATCATCAAAATCTCATTAACTGCTGTCCTGTTTCCTTGGCCTCTCCTATGCAGACAGTACCTTGGACTGCTTCTTGCAAGATACCCAGTGGCAAGTTCCTCTAATTGAATCTTACAACATTGCATAGAGCAACATACTTTTTGTTACGTGTGTTTAACTCTGTATGAATACATATATTTATCTACAGAATGAATTTATTTAAGAGACTTTTTTTCTTTTTAAACACACAAATTTCCGTGTGTATCTGGGGTTTTCCACTCTGAAAATAATTCACTCAGGATTTTTGCACTTGAAATCTTTGCATTTTGGCTCACATGAGGAACAGCAGGCAGAGGATGAAAAAAAATCTTAGGCTAGAACCAAACAGAACAATTAACAAGCCTATTTGTTGGCCTAATTTAAGCATCTGTTTAATTTTCTGAACTCTCTTTATGCCATACAAGAGTTTGTTTACTGCCTCCAAGCTTTGAATTTGGGACTCATCAGCATTTTTACTCAATCTCAGTAACTAAAAATGAATGGTTATACTTAATTTTTAAACACAGTAACTCACGCAATCCAGATAAAATGGAACTGTAGAAAAGCAAATTTCTTTTTCACTTGCCTGTAATGTCTGGGAGATTAGATTTTTACCAAAGGTTTTGTCAAGACTAGAAAATTATTTCAAGAGATCTTGAGCAGGAGGAGCACAGTGTTCAGTCAAACACCAGCAAAGTTTAAAGTTTTAGTCACAATCGATTGAAAACATTCTTTTGGTCTTGGTTCACAAAAGAGAACTGGTATTAAATATGTCTCTGCTGGTTTTTAATAAGAAATTTCAGAGATGTCTGAGCACAGCATTCCAAAAAGAAGATGAGATAAAGGTAAAAAAATGCAGAATCAGTTCTTAACATCAGTACAGAGTTGAAAAAAAACCAACATCCGACGCACCAGACCTGGAAAAAATCCCCCCTTGTGTTTCCTAGTGCATGATACTAGAAACAGAAAAGTCTGTGAGGTAATTTTTCAGCTACCAGGCTTACCTTGGAAAAAGCATGATAAGGAACGAAGCAAAGCAGGGTAAACATGAACAAAACTACAAGTAAATAAAGCCCTTAGGCAGGTGGTAGATGCCAGAGTACATAACCAGTTGCATATTGAAGATAGTTTTGCTTTTTTTCCTGATTTGCAATCAAATCTCAATTACTTATGATCTGCAACCAGATCCATAAATATCATGAAGCATCTGTGCTATGGATACCAGGACACACAAAAAATATCTTCCTATGAGCCGCTATCTGGAGTCAGTGTCACAAAGGTTGACACCAACATTACACGCTGCGTCTTTAAATGGTATTGGCAACCCTGCCCACTCTTCTAGGCCCAGCATATAAAGATACAGTAGAAGCCCAGTTTTTTATTTAAGTTTTTTAGCATGCATTCTGACTAGTAATATTCAAAATTAACTTAAAAAACGAAGCCTGTATCCAGTCATTCACGGCTCTGGTACACTGCTGCACTGCACGCCGTGGATTAAGCAACCTCCTTAAAGTGCACATGCTCACACTGAACCAGGGTCCAGTGTTCAGCCTGTGGTTTTCTGGGCAAAATGTAAAGGCTGTGTATGCTCTAACGGCAAGGCAAAAGACAGAGCCTTCTTACTGCAAGTGTATGGTGCCAGACCACCACTGATCTCAGAGACTGTGTACACCAGAACGCTGGTCTTACGTTGTGGTTTGAAAAGTATTTACACTTTGCATTGAGGAAAATTGCTTTTCTGATTTATGTTTGGTTCTAACAACAATTGAACCCGTAGTGTGTAAATAGCTTTATGTTTTCCTAAACACCTGAGAAGTGTAATACAAAGAATACTTACGTTGCTATTTGTAGCCAACACACCACTCAGTGGGGCATGGCCTGTTAAGTGACACATTTAGCACAAAACCCCTAATTTATTCATTTATGAGCTGTGTCCAAGTTGATCGAGACAGGAATAGGAAAGCCTGCTCTAGAACAAGATCCTCTAACTCAGCTGTGCTTGCCCGAGCTGATGTGAGGAGTACTAATGCCAAGTATTCTGTTTACACCTTTCATCTCTCTGTAACACTGGACATTTTCAAATCTGTATGCATATATATACACGTGCACATAGATAATGGAGACTACACTGTAGCAGATATTTGTAAGCACTAAGTACTGAACAAAATCAGATAGCAGATGACTGAAAACCGCACATGAACTTGTTATAAGCTGTTATTAGAGGAAAAAAATTATTCTGAGCATTCACATAATTCACATCCTGATAAAAAGCAGTGATATGCTTCCTATTCCTCTTCTAATGATCCAGCTACCATATAAAGTTCTGGCATTCCAGCATCAGATAGAAACTGATTATGGAAAATTATAAGACAAAAGGCACAAAGCTTAAAAAGGTAAAAGGTAAGATTAAAACAAACAAAAAACCTCTCCAATATAGTTGGGAATATTAATTATCAAAACGATTCAGCAATAAAAATTGAATTAAAATAATAGAAGAATTACAAGGAGAAGTACTCATTAAAATATGTAGCAAAGAATTAAAGGATACTACTATGAAGAAATCTAACACTCAGAAAACCTGCATCTTAGAAAAAAGTCATCTATAATATTTTTGAACGCACCGATGTGTCCTATCTTGTCCAAGAACCTCCTAATAAATATTAGCTTCAATTTACCCTCTTTTTTGGTTAAAATTTAACCTCCAAGGCTCAAACTAGAAAGCTGTGGCTAGAAATGGATGCTTAAAACTTATGATATGCCTTGCATCTGGTCAGGAAGCACTGAGAACATGTCATATACACACATCCATAAAGCACCAAACTTGCAAATACACAACGGACAAATTTAACTTTCTTTGAAATAACAGAAAGGAAAGGGAAACAAACCTCTGTAATAATCTCTGCAGTATTGCAGTTCTCCTTGTCTTGACTCAGACAACAGATAAAGAGTAGTTACACAGCCACCTTATAACATAATGAATTCTTATCCTTATCAAACAATAAATTACTCACACTTACGCTACATCAGTTGAGTGAAGACTAAAAAAGAAAAACTGAAGTGCAACATCAAATTTATATTCCATAAAAAGACCAAAATTCTAAGTATTATACCTTTGTGCAACAAAGGTTTTAGATGGGGGCAGGTGGGGAAAAACACATTAAAACAGTACACAGGCTGTTACTCCGTATGTGTTTGCAGGACTATAATAAATGTTTTTAATCTATGAAACATCTGGGACTAAAAATCCAATTTATACTTTTTTTTTAAAGATGGAATAGTTTTAAAGTGCATAGCATAGCTTCTACAATATAAATCTGCACAAAACTAACAGCATGGGTCTATCCTTTAGGCTTTTTCTAAGAGTATAAAATATGCAGAATCCTACCAGGCCATATTGCCATGGGCTGTGTTGTCAAGGTGACAGAGTAGCTCCAGGGTTTGAGTGTTGCTTGATGAATCATCAGGGGATTCATGACTGCCTGATTCCAATTCCTTCGGCATCCTCCAAACAGCAGCACATGTCATGACTTTAGTGTCTGAAGCTAAGCAACAGAGAATAGTGTCAACAGATCATTGTATGGGAGAAGTATTTTGTATACACTGCACCAACATTCACACAAATCTATAAGCAATGCACATCTGCTGCTTGAAATATTTAAAAATATTATACCAAGATGAATTCAAAGAATGCAGAATGTGGCTACAGACACAGACCTCAAGTTAGCAGTCAAGTTGCTGCGAAACTCATAATTAGCACGCATTTAATGTGTATCTCCCTGAACAAAAGCAAAATTAAGTGCTCGTGAAAACTCTTTGGGAGGCATGTTTTCCAAGTTTCATTCCCCATACTGATGTCAACAAAAATGACCCACAAGTTACATTGCTTGATTCCTTAACAGTAAAGATATAGACATCATTTAAACACTTTTCTTCTAACAGCCATCTTCAGTTCAATCCAGAGTGTTTTCTCATATCCTTTACTACCAGTAACTGTTTATTGCAAAATTAGGTTTTCCACGTAAGTACATGCCTCTCACCACAGCAAATAAAAATGGCTTCCAAAAGACAAACTGAACTCACATGCAAAGTATTACAATGTATGAAGAACAAGGCAACTGTAGATTGAGGAGAAAATACCATATGGTCTGTGCACATATGGCATTGCCCATCACCCAATACAGCAATTTGTAGCAGTGCAGAATGGGAGGAGAGCAGAGCAGCAGTGCATATGTTCACCCTGTACCAGCCGCTGGTCCGGGGTTCACTGAGGATGAACGGCTCAGTGCGACCCACTCCAGCGGGAACAAAGGAACCAGCCACAGCTACGTCAAGCAAAAGCAGAGGGAGCGACTGCTGGCTGAAGGATGAGCTAAATGAGAAGTCCAGAGGATAAGCAGCAAGGAATGATACATTTTCTGTTCGGAGGTCATTTCAGATGCCTCTATCTCCACGCACATTTCAGCTGATTTTAGTCAAGAGCATCTGATTACAGAGCCGTGAGCAAATGTGACCAACTTCCATCAGTGGAAAGGAAAACAGCAGCAACCGTAATGAGAGCGTTTCCAAGAGGAAGGAAGGACACTGAAAAGGCCTTCTTAGGCTAAAATGGTACTAACAGGGGATAAAATATGTATTATAAGGATCACCCATCTGGATACTCTACGTGGAAAAAGAGGCACCTAAACAACACAGAATAGAACAAAAAGCAATTGAAACATAGTAAGTCCCAAATACAAGAATGCAGACATGTTTAAAATGCACTCATATGAAATAAAAGAAATAAAATAGGTAGTTAGGTCAAATGGTAGGAAAGAAAGGCCATTTCTGGGACAGGAAACAGGGCTAGGAGGAGGACTTTATATGAATTTAGAACACACAATCACTGGATATTTGATAGATTGTGCTGAGCATAAATTATATGTACGATGCACATAACTGTTCTACAGTAATTTGGATATACAAGTTGAATATAGTAAAAAGAGACCATACATACAAAGACAATAGAAAATCCCTTATTTCTTAACGCTTAATTGAACTTTTGCTAACTGTAGAGCATGCTAACCAAACAGCTATTTCCAAATCATTTCAGGCAAATTGTTTACTCTAGATCAACATGCCACTGAGGAAGAGAAGAAAGCAGCGGTGGATGGCTACCTTTCCTTAGCAAAGGGCAAAACCACACACGGTGTGCATTGTACATCATGCAAGTAATAAATAACTTAAAGTGAAATATAGCTAAAGAAGAGGAGATTTATCAAATGTTTCACTTCAATGTGACAGAACAGTAATGAACAGTTTCTGGTAGATTATAACTACTAAAAGGTCTGTACCATGCATATAAAGCATTAGCTTTTCCACTATCTTCAAGATCATTGCAGAGAACCACAAAAGCAGGTCATGGAAAAAAAACTACATGTTCCTCAAGCCATCTCTCCTCTCAGCACAGCACTAGAAGTTTTAAGAGAACTTTAAAATGTCACAAAGAAACTCAATATTCAGGATTCAGATTAAAAAAAAAAACAAACAAACTAGCCTACACAAAACACTTTTGAATGCACTGATAGCTCCTATCTTCCTCAAGAATTATTTAATAAATATTACCTTTTTCTTTTTAGTTGAAATTTAACCTACAAGGCTTCAACTAGTCAGTGGTGAGATAAATTCTTAAAATTTACAGTACAATCTATGACGTAATTAAAAATGAAGAATCAACTATCACTTCTTTTTTGGGGGGGAAGGGGGATGTGTTGCGTTTGCTTGGTTTGGGGTTTTTTTGAATGTTTTTGGGGGGCTTTTTGTTCTTTTTTACAAGCTAGCTAATGAATAGAAATTTTCATGCAGCCAGATTTTGAAAAGGATCAAGACTGATTTTAAGTATTGTTCATTTTTTATAAATTTAAAATTACTCCTACTAGAATATATGTAAGTATAATGAGATTATGAAGGGTGTCTTACATAGCAGGTATCTGAATTCAGAAACCAAAGAGGCCCTTTCCACTCTCATGAATGATGTGTATGGCAATATCCAACATTGATGTTTCATTATCCTCGTTCAGTTTCAATTCAGACTTCTCGTTTTATTCACAAAAATCTGCTGTGTTATTCCACTTTTCTTAAAATTCTCGGATAATTGTGAAGCTGCCTGTAAAACTTGCATGATCATACACCATATTTTTTCTGAAAAGTTACAGCAGACCACATTGTTATGGTTTCAACTTTTCTTGCTAGTAGATGGTTAGGTGGTCCCAAAGTTATGTCAAACTGTGGTTGGTAAAACACGGAGCAAGCGTATTAACATTTCTATGCCCTGCATCTGTTCAGGAAGCAGTGAGAATGTGTTGTATACGCGCACCCATAAAACAACAAACTTGCAAATATATAATGGACAAATTCAGCTTCTTTCTGAATACCAGAAAGGAAAAGGAAACATATCCCTGTAATAAACTCTGCAGTACTGAGCTCTCCTTGTCTTAAGCAAGAGAAATGAGTAGTTACGCAGGCACCATATAATATGAATTCTCGTCCTTAACAAACAATAAATTACCTCCACATAGGCCAAATCAGTTGAGGGAAGACTGAAAACCGAAGACTGAAGTGCAACACCAAATTTACATTCCATAAAAAGATTGAAATTCCAAGTATTGCTGCTTTGTGCAGCAAAGGTTTTAGACAGGGGGAGGTGGGGAAAAACACATTCTTGAGACGTCTTTCCTCTTACCACAGCACCTCAATCTTAAGACAGCCTTGAAATGACATTTTAACTTCTTAAAACTGGAATATTAGTTCCTTGCATAATCAGCCTTCCAGACTGAAAACCCTAAAACAACTAAACAAGCATTATTTTGAAGACTGAGGGAGGCCAAAGCATACACATATATGTATGTGTATATTTATAGAGAGAGAAATCCCCCTGAAACTTGATGTGATCCAGGCTCCTCTAACATTTTGGTGGTTTGAAAACTGAAATACAGGTTGGTGCAGAATTTCATATGAAGAATTTTGTGCAGTTCCATGCCTGTTTTACTTCACTGGGACTAGTGGTGAAGGATAAACTTAATTTCATATCAGAAAGGGATAACACTAAAAGCCAACAAGCACAAAACTTCGACACTCAGCACAGACATTATCCTCTGCTTTCAGCTGGGTTTGATGATGCTCAGGGAAAGTGACAGACCACTTTCCAGCTGCTCAATGTCCATCCATCTTGAACAACTGTATATGCATTGCAAATAGAATTCTGATTCTAATTTTAAACTTTGGAGAAATTCTGGAATTAGATACATGGCTGAAATCTGTAGAACAAAGACTTTATTCAGAGCACTACTAATTTCTCCTTGGACAGTTCTGACACTTTGTTAATTCTCAGATGTGTGAAACCAAAATGGAATTTCCACAGCCACCCAGAGAAGTAATTTTAGATATGGCTGGCCTTAAGGAAGCCTTAATTTACCTTTATATAAGGAACTTTTTAAAAGATACCATTTTCTCCCCTGGAAAAGCGAGGGCAAATCTAAGGGCTGAGTGAAAGCATCACTCTTCTGATAGATGAAATGGAGCTTTTTCTGGGTCACAATTCTTCTTAATCAAATAAACACTAGCAACAAACCTACAGAAATCCATAAAAGCAAACGGGGACTCTCACTACATAGAAACTGAAGTCCCACAGCAAGCTTCCCATGGCCACATGAAAAGCTCACTAACAGTATACAGTATTTCTGGCACTACCCATATAGCCTTATTTCCCAAGTGATCATATTAAAATTTAAAAATCCAGTGTTACTAGGTAATTTCACTACCACCTCTGTAGTGCCATTGCTTATCTAGAATGCCTACAGGCAAAGAGAAACTCCAGGTTTTCCCAGCTTTTACTATCTTCACATCACATTATTGCACATATGCATACAAAATGACATTGTTTTTATCTATTGGCTCTCATATTATCTCTTGAAAATGTTAAAAGACAAGTATGAAACTAATATTTAAATGACAATGCCAGTTAGTCTGTGAAAGAAAGAAATACAAGCTAAATATAGTGTCTTTATGTCATGCTTCTATGCCTTCCTTAAAACCCTTTATATAGTTGGAAACCATTTTTGCATCTCAACTTCATATTGAAACAAGAATTTTTATTTATGTCACAGCACCAATGCAGAAGAGAATAGATAAGGCTGTGCTGCAGTTTTATCACTGAGTATATTAAGAAAAATGTTACAGGGTTTACTAGCACTACTGAACTTTCATAGAGAATAAGTCAAAGGTTTGAAGAAGGATATGCCACTGCATTCCTCACGCATTGTTCACATAAAATGATCCAGGAATGAGACAATGAACTATTGAATCTTTGTCATATTTGTTCTTCCTCATTCAAGAGGGGGAAGTATTTGTTCCTCCTCATCCCTTACCTAATTCATCATACATCTTCAGTATATCATTTGCTAGGTATAGCTAAGGATGGAACTAAATGTACTATTCCAACCGCAACAACCCCCTGTTAAGCACCATTTCCCCAAGTCCATCAATATTATCTCCTGGGCAGAGGATAATATCTGCTAGAGTGACTGCACACAGCTTCATCAACCTAGTTCTGTTGAAATGCTCCAGGCTCACAAACAAGTAAAACAGAATTTAAGAAATAAACAAGTAACCCCATACTTTGACAGTACTGAATTAGGAAGCAACTACATGTGATGCTTGTAGCAATAAGGGTACAGTAATCAAATGTAGGAAACAAACTTTGGTGAGTTCAAATTTTTTTGAGTTCAGTTGAAGTCTAAGAGATAATCATGGCTATAAAACTCAAGGCCATCTTTGGTGACTACTTTATAATTTGAGCAAATGAGAAACCCCTCTGCATGCAGAGTGAAGGGTCACAACATGGTCAAGCAATACCAATTTTCCCCGCAGCACTCAAAAGGACTTCTCAATGAGGGCTATTTCCACGACAATTTTTAGCTTTATACTATCAGCTGGTTCCAACACAGAAAAAAAAGTAAAAGCTGTAGGTTGGTGGGACATCCCGTTTATCTTCCTCCAAACATTGTCCCCTTTGGAGAATTGCTCCACCTTAAATTGAGAGAAGGAAATAAGCCTGGGGAAAAAAAGATCCGACTGAAATTCAAATGTAACAGGAAGTTTCTAACCAGAGTTCAAAAAGAAACATCCGTAAGGTTAACTACAAGTACCTGTTACTCCTTTACAGAGTTCCTTCAAGCACAACCAATCAATTCACTGCACTGCTGCTGGAACACAGTAGCCAGCAGACCTGGACTAGATGCAAAAAGAAAAATCTGTAGATTTAAAAACACTGCTGATTCCAGATGCAATACAGTTGTTCAGGACACTGAAAGTCATTCCTGCCGTTGTAGAAAATTACAGTTTTCTATGAATTGACAGTTCTTTAAGCTAGAAGGGATGGCCTGGGCACTTCACACTGCTCTTGATTTTGCATCAGCAATTCCTACAGTTGAAGACTTGCAGAATGAAAGAAGTGAGCTTTGTCACATTTCCAGACTTAGACAGAAGAACCTAAAAATTTAAGTAATTCAGAATTATTATAAAGATTCCTTCAGAAAATGCCACAGACTGCAAAACTACAAAGAATGCAACTGAACATCAGATATCATAAAAATCTGTTTACACAGTCTTCTAATTTATTCTCTTTAATAAATAACAGCTTTAGAAAGGGCTTAACATGCAACCTCAGTAAACATACTAAGAAACCAATTGATATCTGGACCACTGATGCAGTAAATCAGAATAGCCAAACAAGAAACACAGTCTAATTTGTCACCATAGAGAGTATGGGCTCTTACTTAGACCTCTATTTGTTCTTATATTATTGAGAACAAAATGTCATACTTGCTGTGTTAGACCTGTGATTTTCCAATTGAGAAAACCCAGTAATTTTGTTATTTTCTCATGCTGAATCCCTTTACTGAAATTCTTGCTCCTCGAATATGTTTTCTGTAAGAGAGCTAGAGAAGGAAACTATTCTACTTAAAAGTTTAGTGGTTTGAGTTTTAACCAAAAATCCCCAAGGCAAAACAAAAGGCAAAAAACCCCACCTGAAACTACTTTAGAGAGACTTTCATCAGATATTACTAAAACAAATAAGAAATATGAAAAATCCAAAGAATATATGGAATATAAAAACCAAACTCTCAATAAAAGTGTGGGTACTAATCAATATTCTGTAGTTTCAGCAAACAAGGACTGAGTATGTTCAGAAACACACCAACCCTGTTTGCCTTCCTCTTTGAGGTGTGGAATGATGCACATCTAGGACTTGCTAAAAGTCAGCATTATTGCTCACCCATGTTCACTCACTGGAGCAGCTTCTCCAAAAGGGAAGCTACTACTTTTTGAAGTAAATACAGTTATTAGAAAAAAATAAAGGAAAAACTTATCTTAAGAGGGGTAATTAAAAATAACCTTTATTATTTCACAACAAAGTTTAAAACGGTATTTTAAGAAGTTAGCACCCCTCTTAAGCAAAGTGTTAAGTAGATATTACTATAATATAAAAGAAGTATAAGAAAATAATTAAATGGACATTTATGAAACACTGCCACCTGCCCCTCCCACCCTTCCACTCTCATCCAGCATATTCAAGTGGATCTTAATCTCAATTATACAGGTCCACATCAGCCAACATTACAGTTCACTATTGTTCCACCTTGCATGCTTCTGGCATCACTTGCTGTATAAAACCCACTGTGCTGCTGCAGTCCTGACCTGTCAGAAGCTTCCAGCAGACCAGACATAAGTCTGCTTAGTCTTCCATAATCATATCATTTTACATACCACTTTAGTCTTTGTGTTCAATCATTCTTTATGGTCTTTCTTAATGAAACACATGATATATCACCCTTGATTGCTCTTCCTTGTCCCAAAATTCAAGCCAATTATTTCTAGCCTCCCAGTTTCTTTTCAAATAATTCCAAAAGAGATTTTATATGTACACCAGTAATTCAGTATTTTAAAGTTAATTCTCGATCATCAATAGCTATACACACCTGACTGTAATATCTACAGGAACGATGTTTTCGTATTACTTTTTGCCTGTCATTCTACTTTGTTCCCCTGTGTTTAACCTTGAAACCTGAATGACAATGCTTCCTACATCACTGCCTGCAGACATTCACACTGAAACTGGAGGAGCTGAAGTATCAGTGCCTGACAGGGTTTGCTCTTTGATCAGCTCAGGTGGTGCAAAGCCAGATGTCTGCAGTTATTCTGTTGCCCAGGGAACAACAACTGAAGTGTGTACTTCCTAAATCTGCACAGGAGGCCCTTCTGCAGCACTGCCACAGCAGCTCGTGCTGTGCAAGGCTGAAGTGGTGAAGCTGCTATAGCTACAGCCCAGCTGGTGCCCATTAGTGCTCTCGGTATGACAGGAACAAGCAGCTAGTGTTCAGAACCCTCCTCCCTTCCACTGACAAACAGCACTCTTCCTTATAAATCAGTGTGAACATCCTTCTTTGAGTTTCATAGAAATAAGAAATAAAAACCAAATTGCTCAGGTATGCATATTTTGTTTTAAAAAAGAATATGCCTTTCAGCCTTTTTAATCAATTAATAAAAAATAAATTGTATTATATTTATTCAACATAATGTCCTTCACAGGCAAAAAAAGAGAGGGAAAATAGACCATTCGTTACCTGCGTTAGTAACTTCATCTTTTGTCCTAAAAGCCTGTTTAGTCTTTGATTTTACATTTTTTCTGAAATACACAAGGTGAGATAGGTAGGAATAAAGAGCTACAGGCAGTTTAATTTTTCTTTCCGTTACTTAAATGCACTTTTTAGCTACCAAAAACCAGACACTGATTTTCAAAAAACCCCCAAACAAAACCAAAAAAACCCCCACAAAACATGAAAACACAGTAGCTCACTCTTTACCCTAAATAGTAGTATATGTTTGCATTATGTATACAGATGTCTAAGGAGGTTTTAAAAACCTCATCTGCTGCACACTAATGCAGATAGAATGATCTAAGAGTGTGCAGAGGTGTGGGGTACAACATGGAGAGACAGGTAAACCCATCATTTTCTATGGAAGAACAGGAGACAGTGTGCAGAAAGCAGGCAGTCAAACTGGAAAAGGCATAATTGCACTTTTTTATAGTCTGATGCTTCTTATGCTATCCCAAGGTGATTTGAGACAACATTTCAGCACAGACCTTTTTTGAATATATACTCTGCAGATATACATCTGCTTGAGGGAGGTCAAAACTTACTGATTGCACTTCTGGAACTCTGCCATATGGGGACAGCCCAAGCAAACAACTGCAACCATCACTATACCGGTGAGCTGAACTCTGCTCTTGAGGCAGAATTTGGCTGCAGTAACGTAAAAGCTGCAACAACAGTGAGAGCCACACAAGCCGAAAGGTATTGGCTGGCCATATAAAAATCATTTGTGAGATTTAACTCTGTGCTGAGGAGAGCTGCACAGTACACCAATAAAACTTAACGAGGCATATTTACATGTTGGCTTCCATCATCACAAAGGCAAGTGGAGCTGAACAGCGTTGTCCACATTGCTACTTTTACACACACAACAGTTGTCCCATGGAGGTAACTCACTTTCATCACCAACAAAGCCATGGCAGCTGTCAATGAAGTAAGGTGAGATGAAACCAATGCACTTGAGTTCCCACTTGATATTTCATAAAGTATTAAAAATTGTATTCCTTAACAAGTTGATGGGAACTGCAGACCACTTATCCCCCCATTGAATCATGCACCTTAACAGACAGTTGTATATTCAAGAGTATATCTGAATAACCCCAAGCATTCCCAATCTACTCCATAGGAGTTCCAAAGACAAATATAATTTTTGCAATAAGTCTGCCTCAAGTGGGACAAATGCCGCTCCATTCAACATGAGAAGGGAGAATCACCCTTTATGAACATCAGCAACTAGAGTGCATGGAGTTCTCAGCTCAAATGAGAGATCATGGTTTAGGATTAGAAGGTAGACCAATCTGGCAACACACAGTTGGCGTCTGCTAGAAGGATGAAACAAAGGATAACATAACCTTCTGACAATGAGACGGAGTTTCACACTTATAGCCTTGGTCCTTGTGCAGGACTTTAATAACCTCAGCACCTAGTGGAGGGGTCTTTGCTATCCTCAGGATTGAGGGATCCCCAGGCTGCCAAGACCAGTGGGAAAGTCTGGTGCAATAAAAACCCTTCACAAAAGAGCATCAAGTTAGGGAATATTTAAAGAAATTAGATCCTAGTAATGCATCTACAAGAATTGAAGAATGGCCAATGTATTTATGAGGCCAGTTTCAATTGACTCTGAAAGGTCACGGTGCTAGAAAGAGGTTCCTGAGGACTTTGAGAAAGTAAATGGCATTCCTATATTTAAGATGGGCGAGAAGGATATATACACGAATCAGTCTCTCCTTAGTCCCTAGGAAGGTGCAAGATCAAGAGAATCTGAAAAACCTTTCCAAACATAAGATGACTGGGACTATTCAGTGCAGATTTATGAAGGGGACATCATGTCTGACAAACATGATTGCATTTTGCAGTGAAAATTAAATTAAAAACTTGGTAAAAATGGAGAGAGTAGCTGATGTTATTTACCTTTAACAAGCCTTTGGTCCATAACATTCTCACAGACAAACCGAAGAACAGGAGGGTTGGGTTCAAAACTGGTTGAACTGCCATTCTCAAAGGGTTGTGATCAGTGGCATAAAAAGTCATCTGGAGCCAGTCACTACCGATGTATCCCAGGGGCTGACAGTGTGGCCGGCACTGTTCAGCATCTTCATTAACGACCTCAGAGAACATCAGAGGGACAGAAACTGGCTGGAGAAACAGACCAACAGGAACCTCGAAGTTCAACAATGCTCTGCAGAAAGGGCCCTGAAGGTCACGGTGACAGCAATTTGAGTGTGTGAAACAATGGAGAAGTGCTGTTAGTCTACTAGATGGCACACGCACCTACAATGGATGTCATAAAACTATGCTGAACTGCAAAATAGTCTTCACGATATCAAAAAAGGCACATAAACAGTAACTTCAAATTCTCATATTTCCTGAAGCTCTGTCACCCAAATAGCTGCAGCAGCAGAAATGCCATAAGTTTTATGTCTAACGGTCAGAAACATTTATGCTTGCTTGATGACACATGAAATAATAAAAAAAAAAACTCACACAAGAGAATTAAGGTTTCAAACTATCATCTAGAATCAGGAGAAAAACCTCAAATTATAAAAGTCCGCAAAACATTTTAACATGGTTTTACATGAAGACATGCAGATAATAGAATATGCTACAGAATCGATGTCATCAGGTAACTAGATTGACTCCAGATTTGCTACTTTATATAAAAAAAAATCATTTAACGAAACATTTAAGATATAGCTAGTACTTGAATTCTGATGCAAGTCAGCAAGAGGGAATAAAAAAAGAAGAAGAAATAAGAAAAAAATCTTTACCATTCTCTTAAGAGTATGAAGCAAGTGACACTCCCTCGGCCTCTTCAGCTTTCCAAGGAAGATAATGGAAGAATGGAAAACAAAATAATGGGATAATGGAAAACAAATGTACATTGTCTTTCCATGGTAGAAAGAAGGTCACAAAATATGGAATGTAAAAAAGTGTGGTTGCAAAATGTCTTAACATTTACTGGAAGGAACGTGCACAGTACACTTGGCTTTATTTGCATTATTTGAAGTCTAATACAAAACTAGTCGAATACAGAGAAAAGCAAACCTTTAACTTTCACTTATGTAACAAACTTGTTGGACAAGAATGCCTAACCACACACTGTAAGAATATTGATCTGTGTTACACATAAGTATTTGAAAATAGAGTTAAAAAACTACTTTGAATTAGAGACAGAAAAACACTTCTTTTGTTCTAAGCTAAAAAACCAGAAATTTAAAAAGGGGAAGAGAAATAAACCTTCTTACAGTGAAGGAGAGAGCAGCCTGATAATACAAGAGATTATCCCCCCTCAGCGACAGCACTAATTCAGAAGCATTTTATCCACTTCCTGCATTTAAAGTACTGTTTTCAATATCATGACCGTTCTGTAATACTTGAATTTCAGTCATTTTCTCTCCTCCCTCCTCTGACATTCTCTCTCTTTCGCTTCATACCAAAAATGTTACAATTATCCTGATAATCGCTGTCAAAGATGAAATCCTAAATCAAGGGATAACAAGAATCTGTGCTTCAAGTTAATTATATTATACATGGTCCATGGTCCCCCAGTTCTTACACTTTTCACTATGTATCTGCTCTGACACACTGGCTGAGACTACTGAGCTTGACTTCTACAGCAGTCTTACATATAAGTAAGATTACAGCACAGACTACGATACGACAGCTACGTTACCTCTCATTTGGACAGAGCTCAATATACATCTATGCATAGAGGCCTTCAAATTTGAACAGCAAATAACTTGGAACAATTTCTCAAGCTGTTTAACACTTGTGTAGTATTTTTTCATCACATGGATCAGATAGCCAACAATTTCACTTAAAACCTTATTGCAAGCTACTTGTAAAGGAACACTCAAACTACATTTAACAGATAGAATTCCTAGGAAAAAAACAGGTACAAGCTGAAAAGAACATTAGGAGAACACCAAGCACATTTATTTCTTCCTTCAAACTGTGGGAATAAATTTTCTTCTGTACAACCCACCACTACTGGTGAGAAGAGGGAATATTTAAAGACGCATTCCACTTCTATGCCCATTTTAATGACTGTAGTATATCCCATGGCTGTACCAATGATTTCCCTACACAGAATGTTTTCATTACAGACAGCAAAAGTGTCACCTGCTGTCTTCAATACCAAGCAGATGAAGCATCGCCAGCAGCATTATTTCCAGCATCCTCACTGATGAATTTTCTCTGCAGACAGTTTTTTTAATACGCGAGTTCACTGCGTGCTAAGTGCAATGCACCAGACAGCTGTAACTCACTGCAGATTTAATGTTTTGAAATAATGGATTTTAAAGGCAAGCTACTCTCAACAAAATTAAATACCAGTTTTGTGTTTGTATGCTTTAGATCCACAAAGGCAAGCTATTTGTATGAAGTCTTCATAACCACTGCACCAGGGCACCTATCTTGTTTGGAAAAATCCAAGTGAAAACCGGGATGTGTGCACACATGTGCCTGCCTGCATGTGGAAAGTTGCAGGTAACAGCTTTGTCCAGTCACACTTCCTTTTGCCCTCTTGTGGCTTCCTATGTCCCTACATGAAACAGAAGTGCAGAACCTATTTTTGTAGGAGTTTAAAAATACATTTGAACTGGGACAATAAATGAGTTTCCACATATGTTTCCGCGGATTTGAGTAAGAATTTGAATTCTTAGTAGATGCAGGGGCAAACACAAATACAAAAGATGACAGCAACACAGAAATTTACTAATTATGCTTTTAAATTTAGATTAGATAAAGATTCTGCTTTTAAATTTGGTTTTTCCTTCCTAGTGAAAGGAATTAATCTAGCTTTATCTCATGGATTTAAAAGAAAGATTTATCTGAAAGGCTAAAGTTAAAACCAGAGGGGGCATTCCACTGTGAGCTCCCTAAACAGCATTATTAGTATAACAGTGTCAACTACCTAGTCTTGCAGAGCTGACACTTTTAAAGTGATTTCATGCCATGCAAAAGATGAGAATGGAAGGACTCAAAAGATGACCGCCTCTGTTTACAGAAGTTAGTTAACGCATGTAGAGGAAAATAGTTTAAGCCATCCTAACATGATGCTGTACTCTAAAGTGGTAGTCACAGTCCAGGAAAAAGTTCTTTGTATCAAGACTGACAGTTTTCTGAGCCTTATGTGCAGCAGTAGATGAGGAAGCCAGCAAAACATCAGCATCCTGACAAAGGACACTGAGAATAAAGGAGAAGTGATTGTTTCACAGCCCCATGAAAATCTGATAAGCCTTTTTATGAACTCAGAAATCACCAACCCAGCAAACAACTCCAGTTCATGATCTGATTCAGCATTTGGTATCTGAAAGCAGCTAGAAAAGAAGTACCTTATTCAGAAGCAAGAACTAGTATGAATTAAGACAATTATTACTGCTAGAAACTTAATTTTGTCTCAGTGAATGCATGCACCTAACACCCAGCAATTAAACATTCTCTTCAAATTGAGCAGCATGAAGCTTTCGCTTTAATTCATCATGATTCTTTAAGACGAACCTACACGACACCTACTAATACTTATCACAACAAAACCACCCCATAGCATTAGACACTGTAAAAATGCTATACAAAAAAAAGGATAACTGTTTCAAAATATCCTCTTCTCTAGAAGGATGAAATTATCTCTGAAATGATTAGTCTTAATTTTGTGGAATAAGCTACACAACAGAACCACCAAATTATTGAGATCAGCATAATAGAAATTCTTGACCAGATCTTCATACCTGAATTTATTTCATATACATCTTTATCATGTTTTTCATCTAATTTCTGAAGTACTTGCATGTTTCCCTTCAATACATTCTCCAAAACAAACAATATGTGTATTTTATAGAAGTCTGCAATGGAGAATCATGACAGGTATTCTATTGTTGGCAACTTACTTAAAATAATGTCAGGTACAGGTCTCCAGCCCTGAGGCCAGAAAGCACAATCAAGCTGAAATTTTTTGCAGGCTAAGTTGAAAGAAGGAGGCTACACTCCAACTATTCATGAATTTCTTGGACTATGTCTGGGCATCATCATCTGAAAGTAAACTGTAACTTGGCCCACACCAAAACTGCTCAGGGAGTACCCTCACAGTTTAACAGTAGGCTCTACTCCAAGTCAGTCCCTAGGTCAATGCCACGGCCCTGCTCAAATTATTAGAATACATATATAACCTTAAAATAATAGTCCAATATCCTGAGACTATTTATTTTACTCTACAGGTTGCAATTTCCAGCAAAAAACTATCATTACAGCAATACTGCTGTAAAAAAACAACCAAACAAACAAAAAAAAAGCCCCCAGCAAACAAGCACTCAGCTGACTGATACCAAAACCTGATTATTCAACATTAAGACTTTTCCAGCCAGCAGGTTCTATCCCTCACAAACTAGCAGGTAAGGATCATTTTCTTCTTAAATTGTTTTCAGTGTTGATACAGCTCACACACACACACTTTCCACATCTGCTCCCACCCTACCTGACATCACTAGAGCAAATCATTCCAAGCATCAGACTTTAATGCTGTTATTTTTATCTCCTATATTGTCACACTCTAATTTTCAGGTTTTCAACTACATAAAGGTACTCTCGTGGTTGTGAAAATACCCTTGCAACCCAATTCACAATTGCATAAACAATCAGCATAATCATTCTGTTTAGTTTGTTGGCACAGTTTAAAACAGCTAAAAGAGAAGTTGAAGTCTCTAGACCACTGTTCATCTTACAGCAACATCAAAACTAAAAGTCAGATTCAACAATTTAAGACTTGGCAAATTATTTCACTGATCCTTTCAGCAAATGCCACAGAAGGGAAGAAAAACTAGGTCTCAGGAAAATAGTGGAAGTTGTCACAGATAAAGAAGAAACAAAATGCAAAACAAAAAATGCTAATCAAAAACCAAAACATGCAGACATTTAACCACAATAATAGATTTTCGTATTGACAGACACTAAATGTCTGCAAACACCTAAGGGCCAATATCTCTAACATTTCTCCAGCCTCCCACAGAACTGATTGTCCAAAAGCTATTTTACCATCTCATACCTTCTTGTGTTCTCACAAGTGGTTGCAGCCATAGGCTTACCCTTGAAGTGACATATCCCTTAGCTGTTTTCGGGATCTCCTTCCTAAGGATCTCCTTATTTCTCCAACTCTACCATTGCTTTAATTTCCTCACTTTGTCTTTCAGCAAGCATTTTCCCTATTAGACCTGTGACAGGCAACAGTACGATTGTCTACAATTATGTTGTGAGACATGGTCCTCTACTTTTGCCCCTCCAAGCATCTTTCCCCTGCACCCAGGGAATATGCTGAAGTAGCTGCACACAATCATATCCTGAAAATTCACCTTTGCAGTAATGGAGACCACTGCCCTAGATCCAATTGGAGGTTCAGCAGGCAAACTATTTTTCACCTATGCAAACTTTTCAGTCTGGATCCGTTTTCTACTTCCTCCCCTTTATCTCCCCCTCACGTCATGCAAACCCATCAGCAGTTTGCCTTAACCCTTGACTTCTCAAACAATTTTACCATCTCTAAGTATTTACAGAACATCTAACAGAACACATTAACTACCCAAGTAGCTGGCCATTATACAGTATCAAAATTCAAGCAAACCACTAGTTTCTTTGCTGACATGCCAAATAGATTCATCTGTATCTCAGAGCAATGCATAAATCTGGGGGTTAATTCTAGCTTATAGGATATAACAAAAGCTATATCCAGGTTTTGCAAATAATGCTGTATAAACTATAATTATAAAAAATTATTTTAGAATGACAGCTTTCCCCAAATTCATCATCAGAATCATTCATTTCAACCTCTTTCCTTAATATTCTGGTCCACAGAGACTTGATCCCAGAGTCGCTCAGAAAGAAGGCATCCATTGCTGGCAAACGGCTGCAGAACTCTTTAAATAGCTTACAGAAAAATCCCCCTGAATTCTCCATTCCTTTAATGATGCAGCTGAAGTTTACTTTGTAAGTCCACAGGAAACAGTCTGCCTCCATTTTAACAGTACCCTAAAATGGCAGATGAGAGACAGGGAGGGATGTCTAAACAAGTCAACAGACTAAAAAGAAGTTCTGTATGAAACAAAGCATATGCAAGGCACACCTCCCCCAATCCTCATACGACCTGCACCTACCACTGCACATTCACTTAACTCGGAAATTTTTCAAACACCTCACAACACTGTATGATAAGCTGGAATGACAAAAAAGGCATCACCAACATATTTCTAAGTATTACCCAACATCATATCAATCATCGTATCAATCCAGGGATCCCAATTTTTTCGGCCATTTCTAGAGCTGAGGCTTCCATCACCTACCTTACATACAAAAATTATTAGATACACCCTAGTCTGTTGCCTGTTGGTATTTGAAATGGCTTTCTGAATTCCCCTCCTACAGCCTGAAACTTGAGCAATACTGAGACTGTATACAGATCATTTTTCAATGGAGTCTAGCACTTCGTCAGGTCTCCACTGTTCTAGCTCCCAAGTGACTCTCCTTTAGTGTGATTTACAGAGTTTTGGCATTTCACTTTTTCACAATCAAAAAATTATCCTAGAGTAGGCTAGAATGCTCTTCTGAATAATGAAGCAAGCTTCTTTCAAACTTGCAGTAGGAATACACATGGGAAATTATTTTCCCCTTAGCTGAAGAGAACGCTTGGATAGCTACCAACTTCTTGAAGACTAATTTATCTTCATTTTTAAACTTATTATTATATTTAGTGTTCCATTACTCTCATTGGTTCATATCATTATTTGGAGGGTGCATTCTTGACCCTCAACCCACTCCGTAATTCTTCTTTTCTGATATTTAAATGTGCATTTCTATTAAGAAATGCTATGATCTCCTTAATTACTTGGTCACCTTTCTTATTCACTTTTTAGAGGTGTCACTCCCGTCATATTTTAATTCAATGAAAGTAATAAAAAAGAGAATAGTCAACTGACTACAACTAGTCAGAACAGCAAAAAAGAAGAAAGGTGAAGAGTTCCTAGAATTGTTCTGACATGGATTTTCTACTTAATGCAGCGTCCTCCATTTTAATTCTGGGCTACTGTAAAGCAAATGATTTTATTTCTCCTTTGCTGAACATTACTTTAGGATATTAGTAACTATCAGAGGCAAATAAGCACACATAAATCTTCAGAGATTAGGCATTAAACCAATTAAACACAACTGTAGCACTCTAGCTTATTGCCACTTTTATCATCACCCTAAACCATCCCTGAATTGTGTTGTTCTCTCAAGAATCCAACCTTTCAGGTTTTTTTAAGCCTAATCTGTCTCATACTGAACTTTAAGAATCTAATTTAACTTCTAAAGCTAGAAGACTACCAAACTCATTTCTCCCCTTGATTTTTACCTACTTTAAAGCTGTCAGTAACAATCTTATTCTCTTCAAGAGGAAAAAAAAAACCCCACACCTCTGTTTTATTTCAGTTGATTTGCTGTAGTAGAAGAGAAAAATGATGCATCAACATGTAACAAAACTGACTAATAGTGCATGAGTTCATTTGGATACCTCAGATATTAATTTTACAAAGCCTTCTTCCCCTGTCCCCGAGATATTTAGACTATAATCCTTCTTTTCTCCTCTTATACCTAGCTTCTTTCACGTATTTATGCACTCTCTCTCTCTTCAGTTAGGGAATGTGTGATAAAATACAACATTCCTAATTCTCACAACATCAAATAGCTGCCAAACATGTTTGCAAAAAGACAAGCTACTTCTCAGTGTCTCCTCAAGACACATCTTGTCTATTAGCAATGTCAGTTACACCAGGATGGTATTAATACATTTCTAGCACACAATATTGGTGAGCAAGTTAGAAATGTGTAGCACAGGCAAGTGCTGTGCCTCCAGCATAGTAAACTCCTGATCTTTTCTGGAGGTTGGACAAGATTATACATAACTAGTAAGCCTATCACTTGAGAATAAAATCATCTTCATATAATATCAGTCGTAACAGTATAAAATTTCCTAAGTGATATATTCATGATCGGCGAGGGGGGGAGACCACTCTAATCAAGGCAGGAACTGAGTCTAATAAGTTCTCCCTTTGTAATTATGTGTTTAAGTCAGTATTTTTAAAGTATGTGCATGGGGAGGGGTGGAGAAACAGTTCCACAGTTTTTTCTTTATATTAAGACAAAATGTCCTAGAAAATGGAATTTCTGGTTAATATCCAAAGACACAATTGTTCCAATGCTACTGGAACCATTATTATTCGAATTAATGTCATAACTGAGAAAGTATCATTAATAAAGCTGTATTTTTTCAATGTCAAAATTAGACAAAGTAGTAAATACTGATGCTAACAAAAAAAAGGAGGTTTCCTTCATTTTGGCTTCAGAATCAGGAAGGTATTTTCCTTTTTAAAACCTAATTGTACACTGATACCCTAGTAAAATATCGTGAACAAAGAACATAGAGCACCATTTAATTTAACTTTACTGATTGTTTAGAGAATATAGTTCCCAAATTGCATATTCAGCAAGGATTTAAAGTTCTCTGTGACTTCTTGTGAACAAGGAAGTTATTTGAGCCATCTTATTTTACTTTTTAGGGGGACATTCTTTTCTTGAAAGCATAGAATTTAAAGATATTGCAGAATCAATGTCAGTAAATAGTAAATATTCTGATGGGCTTTATGTAAAAGGGCAGTAATGCCAAAAATATGAGTAGAGAGTCTGCATTCAACCATCAAAATGTGCTATATTTGGCACTTTTGACATATCTTGCCTAGAGTTCCTAAAAGCAAAAGCTCATCTCAAAACAATAACTGAATTGTGGTTGCTGCAATTTTAACCATTTATGGGCAAAAAAATCTGATTTTATCAAAAGTAAACACCTGAAGAAAATAATCTAGTGGACAACGAGGAAATTATTTTTATTGACATAGAAGCATTGCTATTATGACTCATGACTACATGACTTTATTTTTCACTAGGTGCAATAATAAAAATAATAAATACATTTTAAGTTCTACCTCTTTATGCCTCTTTCACTTACACATGTCAAGGACAAATAAAAATATTTCACGTATCCATGGAGGAAGAAAAAAAAATTCATGCTCGCAGAGAGTGACAGGGGCAGATTGTTTCTACTTCTGAATGAGGTTTCCTACCTGATTCAAGAGAAAACAACCCATATGCATTTACATATCTACACACATGGGAAAAAAGCTTCAGATCTAAGCATGATGGTGTGAGATTTTACAGAAGTAGTTAAAATACTGTATTTGAAATTAAAAAAAAACAAACCAAAACAACAACAAAAAAACCAAACCAAATGTAGGAACTTCTTCATATAAGACGCTTTTTTGAGTTTTGATTAAGACTTCTGGTATATCAATCCAATGCATCTCTCAACCAGAACAGTAAAAACTTCCAAACATTATTACATCAGCAGCCTTCTCAAACCCACAGAGACGGCTTAAACTTTCTGTTCAAACCTTGACCCCAGAAATAACCCATTGTTACCAGCTGAATACACACACTCATTTCCTATGTGGAATTCTTAGCACTCAGCAGAAATTATCAAAAAGCTTTGCATATTACGTTATTTTGCTAAGTTTTATCCCTACATGAGAATAGAGCAGCAAACACCAGCAGCTCATTTGTACTTCAAAACATAGAGCAAGATTGCTGGTGTCATCTGTGACTTTCAGACAGTAGTATTAATTATCAAGTAGTTAAGTAGAAAAAATAAACAAGATGAGTTAAGTAGAAAAAATAAACAGGGCATGATAACTGGATACTGTGGAAAGATTTTTCACTGCATTTAAAAAATGTAATTTATATTCCCAAAACTTCCTATATAAAAGGCAAATTCCTCTTAACAAAAATCAAAGATCAGGAGAGCTGTGAAAGAGTGCTCTTCTACTTGCACCTACTACCTCTTTTTTCATACCTCAGTTATGATAACTCTTTGCAAATGTGAGAGAGTAAAAGAAAACTCAGTATCTTTCCCAATATAAAGGAGGAAATTTCACCTTATTCCATTAACTTATCCAGTGAGCTAGGAAATGGAAAATGTATGTAATTCCACTGTTCTTCAATGCCACATTTCACCACTTCTTTAATCATCTTCAAAAACCAGCTATTAATAATGGACACACATCACATTTCTTCAGTCTCCCAGTTTCAACAACGTTCAAGTATTGACAGAAGTGCTGGGCTCAGACACAAGGGATGGGCACAATACTTACAGCTGCTCCTGACAGCATCATCTCGTTTGACTTGTAGTTCAATGAGAAAATGAGTTAAGAGTCTTTTTAAAACAACAAAGAAGTGCAATACATAAAGTGTTGTAAAGGTTTCGATTGCTTAATTTGGTTGCATTACTACTTGAAATAAGTTGCCTGCTGAACTCAGTATTCCTTATTACAGAACCCCACACTGTGTGCTTTCAGTTCTATACGTTGCTATTTAGAGTCAGTAATCACCATCTGAGAATGAGATCTTGTTTCACGCAGAATGTTAAAGGATGATAATTCTAAAGTAAGATGCATGAAATATAAACAATTGAGCTTAATATTAAGAAATCAGACAAACTAAATCTAGAATACAAAGAATCTGGAATTGAAGATATTCCTATGATTTAATAGATCCAATAAAGGAAATTGGAAATCTCACAGAAAGGCTTTCAATCAAAATGGCCACAATCATTTCAATGGAAAAATCTACTTTACTCATCTTCTGTCATTGGTTTTAAAAAAATCACATAAGATTTGTGAAAGAAATTCAAATTTTAGCAGTTTTACTTCAATCCAAAAGAATTAGGAGAACTAAGCGATCTTGGAATCCTCTCCCTAATAAAAACAGAAGGCTGAACAGCAGGAACACACATCTCTGCAACTGTTCACAGAGGTACAAAGTCTGAAACTCACTCCTTTATTGTTACACTCTTGGACTGTATTTCCATGAAAGAGCAGACTAATATTCATTAAAAGAAGTAATATTTATTATTTCGACTGACATTTCAGATTTCTTACTTGTCAGAGAGTAAAATAATCCCTTTCCCCACGTGATGTAAGTGGATTTTTCAAGCCTCGTGGCACAAAATCTTCACACCTGCCTCATTCAGGAATTGCACAGAGATCCTTTATCTCAATAGTTGTGCAGTTAGTGTAAAGTTAGACAAGGAGCATTCCTACTGAGGAGATATTTAGGAAGCTGTAGCTCTCTGTGGGCATAGCTGCATTTCACATCTGAAAAGTAACATTATATACAAACTTCATCTGCAGTTTTAAGTAAAGCTTGATGCCAGCATATTTTGAAAGACATTTACTTGCACTTTCAAAAGCAAACATATAAACCAATTAAAAATATGCATAAAGTAACGGGAATATATTTTATTTGCCATGCTTTGCATGCATCAGCCAAGCATAAGGTTTATTTTGCTGCTTTTCTTAACATGAATGCAGAAGTTGACTTCTAACCAAGACGACCTAAGGATACGACACAAATGAGGTACAGGTAAGTGCTGCAGATTTTTTAGAAATGCTTGTATTGATAATTCCCACTGAAAGTGTCTACACGTAGCTAGAAGGTCAAACTTTGCACATTTAAAAATATCAAAACACTTGTGCGAGTTGAGCGTATTTAAAAAGGACTTACTTTTATTGTAGCAGGTTGCTAGTACACCTTTATCTGCAGGACTGGTACTAATGTGCCAAATTTCACCCACTTGATGAAGGAGAACATTTTTGTTTATAATGTTATTTTCATCATCAAAATCTATGATGTGAATCTGCAAATACAATAAAATAGAACATTAGGGTTTCAAATGTTTTCCTATGGGTCTTAATTATACACGATGACTACATGGAACAACTTAATGAGATTTTTATAACTGATATCTACTTTAATTAATTGTTATACTAACAATTTACTATATCATTGATTTCATGCAGGATTAACTTTTCTAGGAAAACACAAGCAATTTCCCTGTTTGAGGAAATATCATGCTTATTCTCAATTTTCAACTTAAAGCTTGAAGGTGATTTTTCATTTTATGGCTAATAGTAAATAAGCCACGTACCGCAATTCAACACTTCTCACAGCAATAAGCAAAAATAACAACATTACAGTCCTTAGTCTATATGTCTGCACCAACTCTGTATCCAAATCATCTAATTCAAACCATCTACAAAGAAAGGAGAGAGAGAGAAAGGACTCTTCTTTGAAGCAAATACTTTACACTCAGTAAGAAACTTTTTGAGAGTACACTTAAGCAGTCACATATCTTTACCAAGATACAAATCTAATGTTTTTATACCGTATGGAAACAAAATACTGAAAGATGAAGAAAAACAATAATATTTAAATATATAGATAATACTTTTAAAAGAGAACTAAGTTTGCTTTTTATTATTTTCATTTTTGTTTGTTGCAAGGTTTCTTTGCTAAGGGTTTTTTGTTTTTTTTTTTAATAGGTTTATCATTTTTCCCTCCCTTTTTTTAGTCAGTTGTTTTTCTATAGTTGCCTCAGAAATACAAGAAATTTAGGAAGATTCTAGCCTGGCATAACAGAGAAGAAATTTTACTCATGGGACTAATTCCCCTAAGCTCAGCAGTGGACAAATAAATTTAGAAGACTCACAAATTTTAAAGAACTGTATCCTCATTAAAAATTAATCTTCAAAGTTGGGTGAACAACGAAGAGGAAAAAAAGCCAAGAGTTATCCTATCATCGTGACTGAATCAAGTTTACTGAATTAACTACTGAATCACTGCAAAAATCTTAGCTATGCAGAAATAAAGAAGATTTTCTTAAAATACAGAAGCTGCAATATAGGTCTCAACTTCATCTAAACACTATTATTTTTAAGGGGCTGACTTTACATGTTACCTTTTTCTTTACAGTTCAAACAGTTATCAGCAACTCCTCCTTCAACTATAATCCTGGACCTCATCACCTGTATTATTCTTCCATTTTGTCATTCAAGGCGTAGAACCACCTGTGCAGATGATTAGCAAGTTGTCTTTTGAGACTTTATTTGCTGCCTCAAACGTAGGAAACTATTCAAGAATCAGAACACTATCCATCTACCCCAACAACTGCATATCCATCTTAGAGAGTGACACTTCCACCTTTCAAAACAGATCAGTTTAACCTCATACCTTGTTTTTGTTTGGAGTCTCCTTTGGCAGCTCAGGCCAAGTCTCTCACCCAAGAAAGTGAACCACAAATCTAAACCCCATTTACTACAGTCACACACGTTCTCTTCCCACGCTAACCAGGTTAAGAGAGTCACTTGGCACATAAGGGAGTGCTCTTTACCCCTTCTGAAGCTCTTTGAAGGCACAGATAACCAATTTCTCTCTGCTGTTTCCAATTCAGCTGACAACACGGACAGCTGTAAACTGGTGGAACACACAGGTAGCTCATGAAAGGCTCAGACTGAGATTTTTAGGAAATATGAAATTTAATTCTTATGCAGCAGTATTGTTTACATCTTGTGAGTGGAAAAACTACATCTTTCACAGCTACACCAGTCAACACCACCTACCAGTGTAAGTTGATCAGCATAACAGAAAGAACTGTGGAAGTTTCCCCAGTGTTTTTTTACTAAGGATCTTCCTACTCAACTTGATTTGAATACATGATATATGGAATAGTGACTTCACTAAATACTAAGGACAACAGAAATTTCACAGGAAGTATTCTTATACCAAATACTGTACACCACCATATTCACCATTAAACCATGTCCTCAAGTGCCATATTCACACATTTTTTGAACTCTTCCGGGGATGATGACTCCATCACTTCCCTGGGCAGTCTTTTCCAATGCTTTACAACCCTTTCCATGAAAACATTTTTCCTAATATCCAGCTTAAACGTCTCCTGGCATTTAACTTAAGGCTACTTCCTCTCACCTCCTGTCACTGGTTGCCTAGGAGAAGGGACTGACTCCCATCTGGCTACAGCCTCCTTTCAGGTAGCTGTAGACAGTGAAAAGACACCCCCACTCCTCCCCCAGCCTCCTTTTCTCCAGACTAAACAACCCCAGCTCCCTCAGCTGCTCCTCATGACAGTTGTGCTCCAGACCCGTCACCAGCTCCATCACCCTTCTCTGGACACACTCCAGCACCTCAAAGTCTTCCTTGCAGTGAGAAGCCCAGAACCGAACACAAGGTTTAAGATGCTGAATACAGGGGATGGAGTGCACTATATATATTATGAAAATTAGTATTTTAAGTTCTAAGACACAAGACTGAAAATAACTTGAAGAGTTCTGAGAATGAGATGAGAAAAGAATAAATTACATACTTGGATATTTCCAATGAGTACAATAAACACATTAAGTTTAGCAACAATGAAAATACTGAGGACAAAAGTTCCAAAACTACATCATGTAGAACACAGTGCTACTACTCAAACCATTTGCAGCATGTTATGAGGACCAAATGCCAAGTACTATACACTATTAATATGTCAAATAGTGACAGAACATAAAATCTTATAAAAACTTTCCTTTCCTTTGGAATACTAGTATTAATAGGAAAATATTTTCACCTAAAATATATTCTCCTGTGAATACCTAAAATTGCTTCATACAGCAATAAACCTCAATGAGGGAAAAGTTATCATGCCAGCTGTAAAGTCATTGCTCTTTCATTTGCACTACACCTGCCCATGACCAGAAGGGAAGAAATAATCTGCACATGATAAAACCTCTCGCTGTGCAGGACTTGGTAAAGTATTAAGTGTTGCAAGACAGCTCATAAGCCTGGTCAGGTAACTAGAAAAGTTTTTAAGCAATTGTAGAGAACCTAGTGCTGAATTAAGTTATAATGAGCCGAGGCCTAGGGCACTTCTTGGGGATTGAGGAACTAGCTGAGAAGAAATGATGGCCTGAGGCACTGCTAAAGGCCAATAACCTCCAAACATTTGTTAATACACTAGGAATTGTCCTGCATTTTTACAGTTAATGTTATTCATTGGAAAAAGAAAAGTATACTCAAAGTTGAAGCATATGCAAACATTTCTAAAATACATAGTATACACCCAATAAAATTACCAAAATCAGAAAATTTAAATTATTAAAGATCTATTGGCTACCAACTGATAGGTGAGAACCACTCTTCAACAACAATTTTATATCAGGATTTAATTAGTTGAGCAAGTTGTAAAACCATCACAGAAATCACAGTAAAAAAAAATAAAAACAAAAACACATTATAACCAAATATTTGAACAGTAAAAGACAGCACAATCAAAAATATAATTGTGTGTATTGAACTTTTAACTAAGTTTGTCTGCCACTTCTTTTGTTACACTTTGCCCAAGTATTACTTGAAATGTAAATAAACTGAATACTCCATCCCCCTTATGCCTTGGAGTAACTTTTCTTGAGTCTCATCCAGTATTGTCATTGAGTAATGAACTCAAAACCTCACTGGGAATTGACAGCTCACATGTCCCAAAGCTATGGTTCCAAGTCATTTTGTGCAGTCCATTACAGACCATTTTCAAAAGAGTCGGTCACTCTATTCAATTCCAGGGACTTCCGTGGTGGGCATTAGCCTTGGCTGACAGACTCCCCCACCCAGACACCTGCTCTCCCCAAGAAAGACAGGGGGAGAAACCAGGAAGAATAGGAATGAGACAGTTTATGTGCCAAGCTACAGACAGGTAGGTTGCTTACTAACTAATATTCTGGGCAAAACAGACTTGACTTGGGTGAACGAATTAGTTTATTGGCAGTTAAAATAAACAAGTACCTTCTCCCCCCCACTTTCCAGGCTGAACTTCACCCCAGACTCCTCTGACCCTTTCAAGGGAGGCAGTGGTGGTTACGGGTGTTTTCTCTCTGATGCTCTTTGCATCTCACTTTTATCCTCTGCTTCAGCACAGGGCCTTCACGGGAAACTGACTCACCAGTGTCCTGAAGTGGATTGACTGGAACCAGCCATGCCTGGCACAGGCAACCCCTGGCCTCTTCTCAGAGGCCACCACTGCAGCTCTCCTGCTACCCAAGCCCCACCACCTGTACTCAGTACAGCCTTCTAACCCTTTCAGCTTCAAAAACTTGTTTCAGTATGACTTTTACCAAAATTCAGTCACAAAAATTAAAATTGCTGTACAATTACAACTCACACACTTAACTGCAGAAGAAACAGAAATAGAAATTGAAGAATAGAATTGAGAATAGAAACTGAGCCATGAAAGTCACTCAAATTTTAGTTTGAATTGTTAAACTCATGATCAGAAAGGACACAGCTGATTGCCAATAATGAATATTGAAAAATCCAGTTTATGAAGCATCACGTACACTGAACTGTGCAAGTACCAGGAGTCCCATTAGAAGCAATTAAGGCTTAAAGACCTGCTTTACTTTGCATCTCTTCAGGGATTTAAAGATAGCTCCAGAGCACCTATAGATTCAAATTAACAAAAATATGGCAGTTTCTTTACTAAATTGAACTGATTTAGTCATACAATTTTAGAAGAGTGACATGACTTACAGAAAATACACATAGCTTTCCTTCACCTACATTTCTTACCAGTATCTTTACATTCTACCCACAGAAGTCTTCAACTTGACTGTCAATGTTCATATTCAATAGGGGGGAAAAAGGAAGAGGGATGATATTGGAACGATGTTACAAAAAGAGGTAAAAATTACAACTGACATTTGACAGAAAAATTACCTGATTATCATATCTAAGAGATTGTGTTCCAACCAAAAATCTTATTGCGTCTGTTTCTGCCGTCTGAGGCGTTAAAGCTCGTGCCTAGGGAAGAAGAAAGCCATTAGAAAAGTACAATTAATAAAATCCATTAATTTCAGCAAAAATCTTGAAACTTCTATATCAATTGTCATTTTAAGCATCACATTCTTACAAATGGCAGACTTTCCTGCCCTTTATGTCCCTTTTGCTTAATACATTTTTTGTGCAACTTCTTGTACTTGTGAGGATTGAGGCACACACAGGTGCTAAATACATTACCTGATCTTCATTATAACAGGGATAACATTAGATGCAGCATCTTTTCCAAACTAATTTTCCTTTATCATCTGAAAAAGCTCCATAGAACAGTGGATAATTTTTAACTATTGTTAAAAACAATATGATATCCAAGAAAGAGGCTGTTCTTACAGAAGTTTTCACACCACTCAGGTTGAATATGCCTGTGTAAAAATTAAGTTTTTCTCACCACTAACCACCAACTTTAGAAGCAAATTAAAAACCAAGCCTTTTCTTTTCCACTGCAGCCCATTAGAGATAAGAATTGTCTGAATGATGGGAGAAGTAATTTGTTATTTATCTATAAAACTTTTGTCATAATGTTATTTCTTTGTTGCATTATGTTAATGGCATTGCTAGAGTCTCTGCCTTGCTTCTTCAACTTGCACCAACCACAGCCTTGGAAGAGGTGAAACAAAGCAGATAAGGACCTTGGGAGACACGGATAAATCAAGCACAGCTTGAACTAAAACCACAATTGCCAGTTTGCACTAGTCATTAGCAGAGACTCTGTTAGATAATTTTGAGTAAATGGAAGGTAAACTATACTCAAAGGCATTTTTAGCAACTATAAATCATGAGAAATATCTGCTATTTCTCCATGCAAAAGATACACTTAATAATATTGTTCAATATGATTTTTTTTAATCTAAAAATAAATCTCTGCAATTCGCATCCTATTTGGCATAAAATAGCTCAGATCTCTCCAGACACTAAGGTCTAAATTGCAAACAAATACTTCTGAAGGATTCAGGCAACTGCTGAATGGCCCTTCTTACTGCCATCCTGTCGTGCAGCTTGCTACCTTCTGGATTCAGGAACACTTCAATATCATTCTATTTGAAATTTCATTTAAAATTGATATAAAAAATATAACAAAAGCTTGGAAGGGAATATCTGGAATATATTATATCCCAATACCCAAATTTAGAGCAATTTAATTCTAGAAAAGCAACTTCAAGATATTTGACTTTTCTTAAATAAAGCAAAGCCATGCAAGCCATTATCTGGCAACAGCAATAAGAAAAAACTAATTTTTAGAATCATCTCTGGACTTGTATAGAGCAGATACTTCTTTTCTGGTATCTGAAATGTGTGATTTAAACAGTGTAATATTTTGTGTAAGATGGAGCACAGGAAGTTTAAAAATGCAACAAGCTTAGTAAGGTATAGGCTAATAGCCTATACCTACATTTATAATATCTACATAGGAAAAAAAAGAACTAGAGAACATAATGAGTAGTTTGTGTTCAAAATACTCAAATGCAGATCAAAGATCAGTGTGAATCCATACCAATTTGCTTTACTTTCTTATTTATGCAGTACTCGCCTACAAGAAGCCTAGAGTGTTTCTAATTGACAGACACAACTTAAGTCCACCAAGATGATTGCAGAAAAGCTTTTGTCTTTAACAGAATTTACATTTGCAGATCTTTGCAAGCATCTCTTTTCATTTAAAAGACCTGCTTTCAATTATTTTGAGAAAACACTAAAAATAAGCCAACAGCTATGTATCTCCTTCAATCAAAGAAGCTTCTGTTGTTTCCATACATCAAAGAGAAGTAGAGACCTCCAGGATCTTTAATAAAATAAAGAAACAAAAGGGGCTTCTAGCCCTTTTAAAGCTTTTCAAGTAGGTCTTATCAGGCTGCTTTCAAAAATGCATAAAGCTGGACACAAAGTGCCCAAAATAAAGTTGTGTAAATACATAGTAACATTTATGTCATCAGCTTCTCTAGCTCTTCCTTAAAAGAATTTTCCATTTTGCAGAAAAGAAAAAAAAATCAAAGGCATGAGACAAAAATTAGACACATTTCACAAGAAGAAACACTATTGTTTATTCTCTAACAAAAAAACCCTGCAACATCCATACATAGGATACAAAGTTCAAACTCATCAAGCCTTCATAAATCAGGAAGACTCTGATTCATAATATCATTATCAGCACAATGGACTTTCAGTTGTCTCCTGCACAAAGATATGTGTAATTTAGTCTACTTTGAGTTACTCTGAGAGAAAAAGAAATTCTTTCAACAGATGAAGACATCAAGTAATCTTTGTAATGAACAATACAGCTGAATCTGGAGCACTGTCAAGATCAAGGAAAGTGCATTAAGTTTGTCATCTTGTACTGTAACCTGTCAGAGCAGGTTGCAAATTCAATCTTTCATAAAGCATCCTGCCTTATGACTGCAGCTCATAGATAGAAAATAAGGAAAAAAGTGTAGTAAAATGAACGTTGATTAGTCTAAACCAACGGACATTATTATTTTTCTAAGTCTGCACCCACAGAACACAAAACTGTATACAGCCCAAAAAGAGTTTACTACCGGGCTTACCTGGAGAGGGACTTTTCACAAGGGCACATAGTGATAGGGCAAAGGGGAATGGAAACAAGCTGAAGGAAGGCAGGTTTAGATTGGATATTAAAACAAAATTCTTTACTGTGAGGGTGATGAGGCACTGAACAGGTTGCCCAGAGAGGTTGTGGACCCCTGTCTGTGGAGCTCAAGACCCAGCTGGATGGAGGTCTGAACAAACTGGGCTAGTGGAAGGGAGGGTTTGGAACTAAATGATCTTTAAGGTCTGTTCCAACTCAAATCATTTTATAATTCCACCCAAGACATTAAACTACTACTTACTATAAAGAATTGCCATAATGCTTAGAAAATACCCAGAATACACATCTGAAAGACAAGTAGCAAGAAAACAAGTAATCCTTACACATGCTGTCACATTCTGCCTAACTGATTGTTGCATTGTCTAGCACTATCTATGCGATTATATCATTTCATTTTTAAAGAAGGCCTAACTCTAGGGAAAAAATATTAGCCAGCAAAGTTTAAAACATTGTGAACCACAAAGAACTTTTTGGCTATATGTCCAAATTTCATACTTATCAACAGGTCTATGAGGAAATGTGCACAGTTTAAAGCAAGCAGTTTTACAAAACAGGACAACAACTGAACTGCAAATCCACTACAATAAACAGACATGCGAAGGACATTCAAAACCCTAGAACACAAGTGTGACAGACAGCAGTATCAAGATAAAACAAAAGAAACAACAATCATTGTAGCAGAATGCACGTAAGACTAACTGGAGACTGGGCATTATGTCCATGCCTACACTATGCTCAGTGTGATGCTGGGCAAAGATTACCTTCTACCTTGCCCTTGACAATTTAGGCCACCTGCAGAATAATAAAAACCTCAGAGAAAAAGAAATAAAATAGAGTCTATTGTTCTTGAGAACAGCAAGAGATGATCTAGAAGAACACAATGACAAACCTCAAAAGAGTTAAGAAGGTTGGTTTAAACTAAGTGCATTATGGAACTGCAATGCACTGACTCACTACACTTTGTTCACAATTTCTTCTGAAAAGCTTTCACTTCTCAAAATCTTTCGAAATACCAGCCACATGCACAAACTTTTGGTTTGGGGCTTTTTTTTGTTTGTTTTGTTAATTTGACTGTTACTATTTAGGGCATTAATAGACAAACAAAAAAAGTACTTGTTCAATATGTATGCTGTCCTGCTGATGTACTGCACTGGCTTGGTACTGAAAACAGGAAAACAAACAGACCCCAACATTTGAATATTTGTATTACATTTAACGTAAACAAAAATATTCTGCAAACCAGGCATCATTTGAAATTTATGCAATCAATCTGTAATAACAAACCATGAACTTGCAATGCAAAATGTAAGGACACAGTATTTGGCCTGCAACCCCTAAATCAGAATTTAAAGTTATTTGACCATCTGCTTATGCTGAAAACCAGAACTAGTGTACTGCTACTTGAAGTGGGGAGCTGGATTTGCTGATGCCTCATTGTGGAGGCAGAATGTAAGTTCTCTGCCCCTCCAGACAAGCCCCAGGCTGGCTAATGTCATGAATGTTATTTTTGCCTTCTGGCACAATTTCAATTTTCAAGTAAGTACACTCTGATTTTTACTTAGGTAAGACAGCCTTGTTTCTCCCACCACAGTAGGAGACCCTCTCAGTGACTCTAATAAGCTGCAGTGACTATCCGTGAAAAGGTTGGCAGCACACATGCCCAGATGACCTTCAAAGCTCCCAGACAGCTGCTTTCTCCAAGTCTTTTACAGCACGAGAATTCTCACCACTGACGTATTTAGAGCACTGACCCTATTCCAAAGACTGACAGATTCTGTAAACCCTCATAGCAACAAATGCAACCCGCACACAAAGCCCTGCATAGCACAATTACCCTCAGAAAACTCATTCATTTGTCATGAAGGTAACAATCATCACGTAAAAGTTCCTTCAAGTTCACTTAACTGCATCTTTATATTGTCATGATTCTGTACCATACCTAACATTAGAAAGATCCTACTAATTGCTTGAGGGTCCCAAAAAAAATACATTCCAACTGTTCCACTTCATGCATTATGAAGATCTTTGGGGGATTAGTTAAGAGGGCTTTGCCACTTAGCTACTTTTGTTCCTCTAGTAACACTTTAAACCACAAAGGTTTAAAATATACAGGATTGACACTCATGAGGCAAGTAATCTTAGAGAAGAAAGAGAACTGACAAAAAAGCTAGAAATTTTAGTAAGACATTATAATGCAGTTTCTTAAACTGATTCAATTTTCAAAGTAAATCTTCCAAAGACATTGCTAAAGCTGGACCAAAATTATTATGCACGTTCTGCTTAGGCCACTCTCTCTGAACACACAGGAGACCACAAAAGCTTCCCCCAGGGAGGAGAACACCACTGCCAACAGGAGCTACAGGCTCTGCACTCCCATACCGGGAACGCGGCAGAGTCTGAAAGTCAGCACAGGCTTCCCCGGGTAGCTCACAAGTGACACACATTTTCCAGGGAAGACCCCTTTCACCACTTCTAGTAAATCTACACCTGGCTTTTATTCCATCACAGGTAAGTCAGCTGAGCTATTCTCAATACATACTGATGACAAGAGGTATACACACATTGTTCACAGGTCTCCTACAAACTATTTCAGTTGGTATTTTGCACTGCTTTAAGTTTCTTACTCTAAGAAAACACATTTGGCTTTAGGGAAATTAAGTTTCATCTTATTCTTGCAAGCAGGCAAGTCCTAAAAATCAATAGTCTCTGTTCAGATTCATAAAACCTGTTAACAACTAACAGACAACACAAAATGGGCCAAGGATTGCTTATTCAAGAAGCACGACAACCACAATGCAGAAAACTAACTCTGTCAAAGCATTAGTACACTTTTCTCACGCCTGCTTCAGTCAGACCCTATCTCAGGGTGCTGCTGGAGCTGCCCATGTCCAGTATGGCCCTGTGCTCAGCCAGGGAGCTTTCTGCTGTCCTTGCCTCCTGCTCATTATCCTCCTCCCTCCCACATCTATGTACTTTTGCCATGCAACATATACTAGGAGTATCCGGCATGCTGAAATTCAGCTCAGTGTTGTGGTATCCCCAAAGTCTATTAAATGTGCCAAACACATGCTCCAAAATGATCACTCTCTGGCACAAGTCATGTTCCTCTTCCCTCATCTCATGATGCTGGCTGGCTTCGGCATGCTTTTAAACAAGCAAGATGTAGGCTTGAGCCAAATGCACCTCTCCACACTGCTCATTTCCAGGGCTATAAACGTTATCCTGTCAACCTTAAACTAAGGCAAACACAGTATCTTGAGATGTTCAGTGGTGCTTTCACACCTGCTCAAAACATCACTGTTTAAACCCTCAAGAAAAACATGGGGAGAACTGTGACTCCCTGAAAATGAAAGCCAATTCAACATGGGGTAGACATACCATATATTTCAGGTTAGAGAGTAAAACCCAGGTCAACTCTACACGGGACAAGCACAACATAATTCCACTGATAAAAATCAGCACTTAGCGATATTCCTGGGACCTCATTCATCATGTTCTTATAGTTGAGGATATCGATTAATTCTACCAAGGTCCCTTTTAGAAGAACCACCTTGGTATTGAAATGTTCTGTAGCTGCTGTTGTTGCTTTGTATTCATCATCATGAGCCACAGTCACATCACCCAGTACCTCAATTCAAGCAGTATCTCACATTTTCATTCACCACCCACTGTAATCTTCTCATTTTCAGTGCAGACAATCAGAGCAGCTATGGTGAGATTGTCTTTTTAAAAGTCACAAAAAGAGACATACACTCTAAAATTCACACATAATTTGCATGTCTGTACAATGCTCATACAGCTCACAGACATACCCAAGAGATTAAAAACGAGAAAAATGTATTTGTTCATTTCTCTAAGTTACCTTATGTATGCCAATACATCAGAACACATTCTGTACATAGAAAAGAACAGAAATCACGCAGAAATAATTTTAAGTTAGTTGGTAGATAGCACCCAGGAGGAATCAGCTTTATGTTCCTATAAACATGGTCACATCAGATCAGATGAAAAGCACATCTATACGACTACACTTTCCCCATCAGTGGCCAAAGATGGACTTTTACTGACTGCTGGAGCCCAAATATAAAAAACAAAGACTAAACTATTAAAACTTGGCCAAAAAATTAGTCTGAAGAGATGCTTTCAGAAAAAAAAAGCAGTAACTGTGATGATGCAGCTAACCATTACCATCTAGAAACACAGAAGAAATGATGCTTAAAAGAAATAATGATCTTTCTTATTAGACCTGGAGAGGGAAGTTGGAAAAATCAGATCAGTTTTAGGTTTAAGTTTCTATATTAGTGTCTCCCCATTTTCAAAAAGCACAGAAATGCAATTTGTTTTGAAGCCACACTGGGCATTAATGGAGATGAGAAACAGAGCCTTCATCCCTATGCTCCCTTTCTGACTTACACATAAGTCATCTCTTCTTTCCTCACCCTCTCCCTAAGCGACCTGTATTCACAGTAATTTCCTTTTATCACATCCACTTTATTCGTCCTTTTGCTTTATCCTCCTGCCAGATAACTCCAACAAGTTACATACTTCACAGGAGAGAGAAATCTGTAGGAGATACATGGTTTGGGAAGGGGCAGGATACACAGGTCCATGGAGGTCTCAGACAACACACACTAGCTTGCCCAAATTCCTGGAAGATTAATTATACGTGACTTACTAGAAAGGAGCTATGAATTTTATTAAGTTCAGGATATATATATTCTCTTCCGCAAAACAGATTTAAGTATAAGTTTGATTAATATTGAAGTACAAGTTAGAGGAATCTCAAGCAAATCACAAAATAGTACCATACAAAATAGACAGCAAACTATTGGACTTTATCAGACTTCAGTAGATTCAACATTTAGTGCAGTTGAATATTACATAGCAGCTCCTACACAAGAGGAAAACCAAACAAATACAAAATGTGCTACTGAAATCTATTCGTACAGGCAGGAGTACAGAGCACACTACTCTATGCAGGACATTTGTTACAAAGAACCTTTGTACACGACTTTTCACGAACACTTTAGCAAAGGTGACAAAAGAAAAAAAGCGCGTGTGTAAATATTTATATTACTACATCTACAGCAGAATGAATTGCATTATTAGGAGGTGCTGGTTTTCTTCTGCGGGTATTGCTGCTATAATGGCAGTGACGATAAGCCAGCTGCTGCCAAAGAGAACACATAACAGCTGAGTAAAGCCCTTAGTGGAGGAAGGATGAATTAGGGGCCCTCTCACTCTGCTTTCCCAGGACTTACAGAAACCTCACTAAACACAACACCTGTGATCCTCTAAGAAGATGATCAATAAGTTTCTAAGGTAGACAGTTCCATTACCTTACAGCCATAAAACACTGATGTGATGGACAGCTTTGTCCCATGGGACAAATGCACATACATAGACCTCACAGGGAGATCCCACAAAGTTCACGCAGATTCACGGTAGGGTGTAATTAAAATTCGTAACTTACTGGAAACAGTTTCATAGTCTCTTCTCAAAAAACCAATTTTTGGTTTTTTTTTTTTTTTGTCTGACGAGGCAGAATTAAGGATGTCTTTGACAGTACTTTCGTCCCAGTCCAGCGGCAGCCAAAGCCTCTTCCAGAGGCGGAGCAGGGAGCGGTGACCGGGCAGGAGCCCCCCGGGCACCACGGAGAGCGCTGGCCGGGCCCCGCACCCGCCCTGCAAACAGCGCCTTTTGGAGCGGGGACCGACTCCCGGCCGCTGTCCAGCCACACTTAAACACCCCAACGCGACTGCCAAAAGCCACCACAACCCGGCGGTGCCGCTGGTACCCCCGGTCCCGGCCCGGTGGAGGAGGCAGGACGGCAGCCTCCCCTGGGCGGGCTCACCCCTGCCCCTCTACACACACCCGACCGCACGGCCAGTGCCTTCTAGGACGCAGGACCGGCACCTGCCAACCTTCCCTTAACCTCCCCTCGCGTTCACCTGGAACTCCAGCCCGTAAATCACCGGTGCGTCGTCCTCCATCGCGATCCCCCAGACCAGCCAGGCACCCCCGTCGCGTCCGATGCTTTCTGGCCCTCGGCGCGGCCCGTCGTCGGCCCCTTCCGGGAGCTGCGCGCGCGCAGCTCCGCCCGGCCTGGCCCGTGCGCAGGCGCTGTGCGGGGGGAGCGGCGCCGGACGCGGCGGCGGCGCGGAGGTGACGGGACAGGACGGGATAGGACGGGACAGGACAGGACAGGACAGGACAGGACAGGACAGGACAGGACAGGACACTGCGGGACAGGGTGGTCGCGTGGCCTGAGGGATGTCCAGGTGGTCGCTAGGGCGGTGTCGGGGCTGCGCCAGGGGGAGGCCGTGAGGGAGGCCGGGCCCTCCCCCGCCGCGGGCTGTCCGGGCCGGGGGGCCTGCTGTGGCTCCGGAGGCAGCGCCGAGCCCAGCCCGGGGCTGCGGGGGCTCGTAAGCGGCGCTGCCGCCGCCGAGCTCTCCTCATGCTTAGCCGGGCCGTGCTCGGCAGCCTGCGCTGGTGACAGCCGTGAACCCACGCTTCCCTTGCCTGAAACCGCGACCTAGCGGGTCTTTGCGACCGGGGAAGTAAATGTTGAGTCACTGGAACAGGTTGCCCCGGGAAGTTGGGGAGGTCCGAACTCTGGAGTGGTTCAAGGCCAAGTTGGATTGGGGTCTGAGCAACCTGGTCTAGTGGAAGGTGTCCCTTGCCATGGTAGGGGGTTTGGAATTGGATGATCTTGTCAAGTCGCTGTCCAAACCAAACCATCCTCTGATCCTATGATGTTGTTTCATCTGTGTTTAGTGGGAGGCATTTGGTGTTCCATCTCAATAGTTTTACGACTTGCAGAGATGATAAAGGAGATATTTTCAGAATAAATTTTGTGGTTGGACATTAAATGAAAAATATCGAAGAGAAGATGTGAAATAGTGAAATTACTATGTTTTTAAAGCAAGAATTTCACTATTTGTATGATACTTAGGAGTTTCACTGTGACACCTGAGCAATATATAAGTAATAAAACTAATTCTTGTTTTGGTGGGGACTTCTCCTTCTTCAGTTACTATGGAGAATAATGAAAGCAGTGCTAAGGATGCAAAGAGCACCTTGGATGAAGATGACAGCAGAGACGTAGTTCAGCAGAAAACTCACGAAGAAATTCTCTTTCATGAGGAAACCATTGATCTTGGTGGAGATGGATTTGAGTCAGAAGGGAATGAAACTGTATCAGAGGATTCAAATAATTTTGTAGATAAACTTAATGAGCAAATGATGGAGAGTGTCATTATTTCAGATTCTCCAAACAATAGTGAAGATGACACAGGTGAACTTGGTTGTCTTCAGGAGATTGTAGACCAAATGGAAGCTAAAGATAATCAGAAAACACAAGCAGAAGTGGATAAAGAAGAGTTTTTAAGTAATGAGAGTGAAACTGAACATGAAGAAACTCCTAAAGACATTTCTGAAATTGGAACAGATGATCAGGCATCTTTAAAGGAAGAATCAATTCAGGAAGCAGTGAAGGAGGAACCAAAGTCAGGAAACAACGTTCCTGTTGAAACAGAACCAAATAATATTGATGAAAGCAAACCTGAGGACCAAATATTGTCACCCAGTACTACCAAACCATCTTCTGAGGCTGAGCCCATTCCTGTGTGCACCATCTTCAGCCAAGCAAACAATGCTAGTACCCAGCCACAGTTGTTCCTACCTGACGGTTTTGAGCCTCAGATGGTGAAATCTCCCAGTTTTAGTAGCATAATAGAGACTCCAGTGAAGTCTAATCCACAGGTGGTTCAGCCAAGTCCTAGTCTAAGCAAGTTCTTTGGTGACACTGTTAACACTAATACTTTAGCTTCTGATTTTTTTGATTCATTTACCACATCCAATTTCATTTCTGTTAGTAATCCCAATGCAAGCTCTTCAGTTCCAGAACAAATGTCCTCTCTTTCTAATGGTGCAGATGGTTCTTCTTCCAACCCTACTTTCCCCGTGCAAAATGGGAGACCTGAAGCAGGTCATCCTCCATCATCTCTGGAAATAACTCAATCCCCCAAGCCGTTCTCGCAAATCCAAGCTGTTTTTGCTGGGAGTGATGACCCATTTGCCACAGCCTTAAATATGAGTGAACTAGATAGAAGAAATGATGCTTGGATTCCTAGTGAGGAAACAAGGAATGTTCTCATTTCAGTTGCCACACAACAGTACAGCGCCGTGTTCATAGAAAAAGAGAATCTCACCATGCCTGGATTAAAATTTGATAATATCCAGGTAAGAGTCTATTACTGTATCTTTCTCTATGATCATGTTTTAGAAATACTGTAGAAGAGCTGTCCAGTAATGTGTATATCGTAGTGCTTCATATTGCTGCTGATGGTCACCTTGTGTGTATTACTTCAATCCTAATTAGAAAATGCAGTGTCACTGCTGCCTTGTACAGGAAGAGGCTAAAACCAGGTCTCATTTATTCATAGTGACATTTGTTTGGTACGTTGAAAACCAGTGTTGACAATTTCCATAGAAGCCAAAGGTGGTTGTATTTTTAAGTACTTTATTTCTGGTCCTCTGAGTTAGTAAGATAATGCTCACATTTGGAATACATACAAACCCTTTAAGCTATGCTGCAGAGTCTAAGAGCAGACAGCTTTGTTTGTGGAATTCATTGTTGCAATTGAGTGGGAAATAATTTCACTCATGTTCACAGTGATCTCAATAATGTTAACACTGACTGAAATTGCATCATTTTGTATCTTCCCTAAGTGATGGAAAGGTATAATCTGTAAGAAAGATGGAGTGCTGCAGCGAGCTGCTGGGAAGGGATAACCCCAAAAATTAAAAGAAAAAGTCTAGAGGAGATCACAAGGCAAACAACGTAGTAATGAAAATTAATTTTTTGTCTTCTATCAATTTCTAACTGGTGAGAAGGCATAAAGTGTTTTTTTCAGAATTTGAGAAATTTTACTCAGATCTGTTCAGGGTTTCTCATGAAACAATTTTATCCTGGCTGCTCAGCCAGGCTAACCATCATAATGTTTTGGTTTTTTTCTTGAAACAGGCTAATCCTACTCTTTGATATCTCTGCCTCTGGATAATAGAATTGTTGTTTAGATAGATGGTGTTGAGGGTTTGGATACTTTAATCCTTAATTATGCATAACAAAGACCATCAGTCAATAGTCAAATACAAGCAGAGAGCAGTCTGCAGTAACTTTGCAATCTGCAGGAGCTATCAGAAGAGTTTCTGGAGTGAATCAGCTCCAGATTTATAGATTGATTCATTTATAGATGAATTATCTGAAAAATCTTGGGTTTTTCTCACAAGCAATAAATACCAGTTTAGACATATGCCACGCTACTGCTGCTTCTTGGGTTAGCTTTATCTTAAAACATTTGTTTGTTATCACAGAGCCAAATAATTAGTGTGAGAGAAAACACTGTAACAGGAAGCTATTCCTCCTCCAGTCTGCCCAAAATATCCCTTAGACCTTGATGAGTTATTCCAGTGTGTATTCTTTCTCTCCTGACAGCTAGTCAGACAGAAGGAAGGATCCCTTCTGCAATCTCCGAGGATGATGGTCTCCTTTTTGCAAGCTTCCTTTTTTACAGTAGTTCTCTTTCACCTTCCTCAGTCCAGTCAGGGATTAAAGGCTTGTTTCTGCTGATGATTCCCTAAATCTGGGCATGTGTATATATGCAGATCTACCATTTAGTACATAATTGAAAAGAAGATGTTTGGCAATGTCCATGTGATGTATTTCTACAAAAGACCTGATGTAAAATCATGAATGGAATTAAAGGAAATCCTACTGCTTTCTTCATTGTTTATAATTTGTAAGAGTCTCCTAGACATGTCCACAGGGACAAGTTTTGAAGTGTTTAGAAGACTTTCCTCACTTTCAGTTACTGCTTTTCTGTGGCCTGAGTGCATGCCTTGACTGACTTGACATCTCCTACTTTGGTATCATTATTCCACAGGATGGCACAATGTTGTGTATTTAACTGAAACTGTAATTGTAGGGTACTTGAAATGTCAACTGAAACATTGTGGGAGGTACGTTTTCAATGTTAAAGCAGCTTCCAACAAGGGTCGTTACAGCTTTGGTATGAATAGTTTGCTAATGCTGGATGTTAATGCAAGATATTAAACCCTGCTACATGAAGTGGACGGAGAAGTTGGTTGAAAAATGCATTGGCAGTGAGTGAACTCTAAGCGTGCTTCAGGGAGGGACTGAAATTTAGCATGACATGTATTGAAGAGCTTGGGACTTTATTTTTTGCCCTGCTTGTTCAGCAAGTGTATTGTAAGACAAGTTTTATGTGGATAAATCACACCAAGAAAACTACTGAATGATTTTTATTTCAGCTGCATGCTACTTTTTGACAATCATTTAAAAACCATTATTTTTTAAACTATCTTGGGTTGTGTATGGTAAAGATTGGCCGTACCAGTGTTGTCCAAGTGTCAGAAAAAAATCTGAGTGCCGCTTTTTATGCTCTTTCCATTATGCATTTTTTCATGATTTGCTGTCTTCCGTGATTGTCCTTTGTTTCATTACATTCATTTGTACTGTTTCCTGCACCAAAGGACTGTTGGATCCAAAGTGCTATTAGGGGGGGTTAGAAATTCTTCTGTGTTAATGTCATTTTGCATATACTGTCTTTTCTTAATTCTTTGGGCTCTTCTGTCTGAGAGTTGGGTATGTTGTGTATTCATAGGATAAGTAACATCATTAGAGGTAAAAAAATTCCATGTAGTGAAAAAGGAGTTGCAATCTCATTCCTAAAGAAAATAGACAGAAAACACAAATATATTTCCCATCCCTGTCCATGGAGAAAGTTGAAACACTTAATGTCAGTTTTCTTTGTCTTAGCTAAGCTTTACTGTTATTATATGCAGTTCACCCTCTTTTTAGGTGTGAGGTCAGATGGCCCAGTTTCTCTGACTGATGCCTGCAGCTAGTTCTTTTGAAATTTAAAACACTTGTTGAAGGGTTGCTGTTTACTTTGGTTTATGATCTCTCAAAGTTTATTTTCTGTGAATATTTAAGGCTAGCTTATCGTATGCATGTTTATCTTTGATCAATAGATTGCACCTTTCAGTGTTAACATACATTACAAAAACCCGCAAAACTTTCTGTTTTATAAGATCTTTGAGGAGTATTTTATAAGATCTGTGAATGATGATCGTATAAGAAGCAAATAAACCTGAATGTGTCAATGCTAACTGAAAACTATACATAGAAAAAAAAGAATATAGCAAATTATGTGGAGTAAATGTAAAAGTTTTCATTCCAATGCTGTATGTACATGTGCAGTTATATTTATTTCACACGTAACATAGTGGAAAATATGTATTTCTCTGGAGGAAAGAATTCTTTTGCTCAGTTTTAATTCTACATTTTATTATGCTGAAATAATGTTTTAAATAGTCTCATTATCTGTTTTCTTTTTCTGTTCCATGAACACCAAGGGAGATGCAGTAAAAGACTTAATGCTTCGCTTCTTGGGGGAGCAGGCTGCAGTGAAGAGACAAGTTTTAAATGCCAACTCTGTAGAGCAGTCATTTGTAGGCTTGAAACAGCTAATTGTAAGTAACAATCACCGTATAATATATATTTAATACTGTGTTTCTCCCGAGATAATTGGGAGCTACTGACTGAGGAGAAACTGGAAAAAAAATCTGTGTATTAGTCTATTCGTGATCCTTCAATAGTACTAGCCATACTGCTATAGTTTTTAACAGGAGTGACACTGGACTTTAACAATTTGGGTTTAAATCACATAGTAAACATTTTTTTACGTGCAAAAGTTACAAAAAAATTATTTTAAGTGACTGTGAGTTTTTATGTAATGCAAATGGTTGCAAAACAGATTTTAATCATGTTTCTGTTTATCTGCATATGTATTTATGTTTTCACCTGAGTGTTCTACAAAAAGACATAGAAGTTGTAAATGGCAAGCCAAACTGGTGTGGTAATTTCAACTGCCTGATATTTTACTTCAGTGCAGAAAACGAAAGCGAATTACTTCCAAAGGAAAGCTTAACTTAATCCCTTCATTAATGTAAATATTTCTGTCCTGAAAAAAGTTGCATATAGCAGCCTTGTAAACCTTGCCTTGTTCCTTTAACCAATGTGTTCTTGTATGAAACTCATTACTATTATAGGACTGAGCCATACTGAATCTGATGGCATAACAAGATATTTTGGACTTACTTTATTTTTGAAAAAATGGATGAAAAATTACTGAGGAAAAGTAGTGAGGAATTAGCAGGACAGGCTGTATTTAGTATTTAACATCTTTTAATTGAATTCTGTGACTTTACATGTAAAGCTCCGAAAGAGAGGACTTTTATGTCATGTTAAGAATACTCTAAAAGGTCTCAGGAAGCACTGTTAAAGGAATTCAGAGGTAATTTTAGAAACTAAACATGAAAAAACAGATTGTGATCTCCATCCTAGACACTTGTTTTTCTGTTTATCTCAATGTTTTGCTTGACTTGAGAGGGGAAAAAAATCTTATGGAAAAGTCTTGTACCCATCAGTGTCTTAAGCAGGAAAAGCTCTTTTTTCACACTTACTTTCCATCTTCCAGAAGAGAATTTTTCATATATGGGAAATGCGTTTCTATTTAGCCTGGTAGCGGTGTCTATGCGAGATGTTCTTCTATGCTGCAGACCATCTTGTACCTTAATTACGATGCTGCTGCTGATACTGTTTTTGCTTTGAGTGTGCTCTTAAGCCTCAGAAGAGTAGTGTTAAAGCTTTTAGGCCCAAGGCAGTAAAGCTAGGAGGCAGTCTGCAGCTGTAGGATTTTTTTTACTTATGGCACTTATGGTTACTTATGTTACTTATGTTTTTTAAAAAAAAAGCTTGCCTTATTTAGAAGGACTTTTTTTTTATAAAATAGAAAACATTCGGGTAGAAGTCAATGTTCTTTGGTTTTCAAGGCTTTCAGTCACTAGCTGTTGGTTGGTTTTGAGTATGCAATATAACTTTCTCAGTTTCATTTGTCGAACTCGTGTCTTTTTATGATGAGAATTAGTTGGTCTTTTTTTGTTCCCTTGCAAACATTGCATTTCTTCTTAAAGTCTAAATGTGGAAAATTTATTTCTGATTGACAATAGTCTTTAAAGTTCAAGGGATTTCAGACTTAAAAACATTAAAATCCTATGCTAGATGATATTAATTAAAAATATGTATGTTTTTTACATATGTAATAGGCCAGGATAACATATAATAAGTACTCTGTTACTAATGGTGAGTTTTACTTCGTTTATGAGTGAATTCCTGACCAAATATGTTCACTGAATAAATATTTTAATGCCAAGGACAACTTTGGCAATATTTCTATTGAGATCTAGTTAAAAACTACTGAATATTGGGAATATTGCTATGCAGTTTCCATAAAGTTAAGATTTTTTTCCTTAGCTGTTTATTTGATATCCTTGTGTACTACACACGAACATGAGATTTTTTTGTCACCCAATTCCATCTCTTGCAGCAGCTTAGAAGAGTGTATGTTGAATGGGTCTGCAGTGCAGAAGAGAAATGCTTAGAATTGGGATAAATTTCACCTTCAGACTGATACCTGTTATTTAGGTGTTTACATGTGAGTTGTTGTCTGAACTCTTAAGTCAGTAGAGACGTAATAGTACAGTCCCCGATCACAGCTAAATTTGGATGGGTTTCCATCTAAAACTCTCAACAATTATCACATGCTATAGGAAGACACTAGTGACAGCTGAAACCAAAAGTGAATGTTTAGTCCTGTTACGAAGAAATTTGTTAGGTTAAAATTCTCAGATGATCTTGGGCAAACTCTATTGTATTATGGGAACAAAAAAAAAAAAGGAAAAAAATAGAAACAGTATTCTAAACCTGTCTGCTTCAGAGGAAATGGCTACGTTGGTATCTCGTTACTGTTTTAGTCCTGTGTGGATGGAAAAACATGCTCACCAGTATACCAAATCCTCAAACCACAGGTCTTCAGCTGCAGTTCCGAAGATTCTCTATTCTACCATATGATTAACTCTGTTAGCTTATTTGGCTGTTTTAATAAATACAGATACACTGCGGCTGCTTTCAAAGGCTATTCCAGAAGTTCATTCCTTTGGTTGTTAATCAAAGGCATTCTAATCAGACCTCCCTCAAAATCATTTTTCTAATCAAAGCTAAAGTTGTTTACAGTAATTTAAGTATTTTGGTCTTATGTTGCTTTTTAAGTAGTTTTTTTCCTTAATGTTTGCTTCTTCTCCCCTGCTCCTTTGTATGAGTAGACAGCCATGGCATTTCCACCTCTTAGATGTTCTTTTTAAAGGAAAAAATAACCCTTCTCTAGTCATCTCATCATGGATGCCTTCATAATCATCTTTGGAGCTCTTCTCAGGCTCTCTCCCAGTTGAATCTAACGTCTTTTTGTTATCACTGCTCAGAACTCAGCACATTACATTGTAAATAACATGACTTGCCTTGTGTTTTACCTTTTCTATTACTCTGATGTTGTAAATCATCTGATCCCTATTCAGTGATGCGGTCCTTACATATTGACAGTTACCTCCTAGGTTATACCTACGAGTGAAGATACCACCTCTTTTAACCAGGGTCACAAAGGAATGCCTTATATTGGGCTGTTTACAGTGCGCATCCTTGAGTAGTACCTTCTCACATTACTGTAAAATTTCCAGTAAAACACATTTAAGTAAAAACACTTCTGTGGGTATGATGAAGTTAGTGCTTGCAGCAAAGAATGTTGGAGCCTGATGTCCTTTTGGGGGGATCATAGCACAGTCTGCAAAAGCTTCCTCAAGTACAATTAATTGTCAGAAAATAAAATTTATCAAGAAGTTGGTAAGCTGAACTTCCAAAGGTGCACCTTTTCTGATGATATCACCAACAGCGTCATGTCTAAGACAAATAGTTGTTCACTAGGAACTGAACTCAAGTTGTTAAAACTTGGCTAACAAAATTGTTCAGCATGAACTTGGTCTCTAGATGATTTGAATGAGGTTTTTGCTAGTGAGACAAAGATGGTTTATTGAACAACTGTACTTTCATATTTTCAGTTTCTGCTATGGGGTGGGTAGCAGTGAATTGGAAATACTTTACTGATAGCAAAATGATGTGGAGGTGGTGTAGTTGAATTAGTTTTACGACGTTAGGGCTTTAAAGAGATATGGGGCTGCAGGAGCAGTTCTGCAAAATAATTCTAAAACAACTTGTGAATAGAGTTATACATCTGTATTGGATAAATTTTTATATTTTTTAACTGAAAACAGAAAATCTGGGTTTTCAGTTTCTGAAAAGATTTTTCAATCTGGCATAGGAACATGCATTTATATCTAGAGCAAATAAATGTAAGCAAGATCTTGTCTTCACAGTGTTGCTTTGTTTTACAGCAGCAAATACAAGGTGCAAGCTGCAATTACGTTAGTTCTTGTTATTCCATATTTTAGACTAATTTTTTATTCTCATTTGAACAAATAGCACAGTCTTTTTTACCAGAGGCCCTTCTGTTGTTTTGCATTGTAAGGTCCTTGCAGCCAGAGGAAAATTCAGTCTTTCGTAGTTATCATACTTAAAAAAGACTGCTGTATCTTGCCACTATAAATATGTAATGTTTGCTCTAAATATGTAATGATTTCTTCAAGCTGCTAGACCAAGAAAGGGTTACTAGCTACATTTTCTTAACTGATGTGTGAGTGCTCTACCAATGTAATTTACAAGGGAGAAGCATGTCATAGGTAGTGGAGGAGGACATTTTAATCACTTTAATGGTGTTACATGTAGAGTTAATGACTCCCTTTGAGTCTATTTTAAAAAAGTCCTATACTGTTACTTTTGCACATGATTAATGTTGTGCTTTTGCATATATTTTCAAATATAACAAACCCGGATACAGTGGTATAACATAAATATTCACTTTAATAAGTTATAAATTATCCTTAAAAATAGGCGAGGGGATTGTACTTTTGTTTCTAAATTAGTGAGCAATTTCCTAGGTTTTTATGGCTGATTTGAGAGAAGGTGGGAGATACAAGTAGCACAGACTGTAGATGTGTGCTTTTGGGACGAGGTTGCATTTTTGTACTAAGAAGCATCTGTTTATTGGATAAAATCTCAGTGCTTTTCTTGAGAGACAGAATGATGTTATAAATTGTCTTTGTGTATCAGAGGAGTTCCCTTTACATCATTGAACGCATTTTCTATAGATTTCCAGTCTGCATGCCTCTCTTTGCTTGACAGAAGAATTAAATTTGAAATCTGTTTTACTATGCAGTTTCCCTGTCTGTATGTAAACCTCTCCCAGGATTTCTGGGGTGTTTTTAAAGAACAGAGGAGTTCTGCAAGGAGTAATGCATTGTCTGTTGGGTGGCTGATCTGCTTGGCCTAGCTTTGATGTGTGTACAGCAGTCAGTACTGAGATGTTTTGGGTTTTTAAATTTTGGTTATGTATATGGATTAAAAAAAATCCTTTCACAAGATAAACATCTAGTCTAACAGTGTTTAAAAAGTACAGAAATCATGCAAGCTGGTGGCCTTCATTAAAGGAACAACACTCCATACTTTTGGGGGGAATGGAAAGACGATACTAATGTTGTGTGGAGAGAGGTTCTCTTCTGCCAGGCTGCTGCTGTGTTAGTGAACTATTTAGCAATAATATTTGGTTGATAGTATTTTTTCTTAGAGAAATTAGTGTTTTCATACAATTACAGCTAGACAACCATGTCCTGATCATCACAGAATAATTATTTTTTTCTTTGAGAATGTTCTCCAGTATTTTTTATGGTGTATGTGAAGCTGTAGTGTCCATTTTTGCTTTGGGTCTCTACTTCTGACTTAGAAACAAAATTCAGGTACAAGGGACCTGGATTTTTAGAACTGTATGATTTGTAGACCATAGGAAGCACGAAAGTGACCTGCAAGGTTTTGAGAGATGTTTGAAGTGGATAAAGATTTCTGGTGGACTGGCAGCTCTTAAGTCTGGTACAATTTGCCTGAGACAATAATGTGTCCAGTTAATTTCTAATTAAGTTGTACTGCCAGCAGCCTTCTATTAAGCTTCCGCAGAGAATTATGCTCCGTGACCAGCAGGCAGCTCTAATTTTGAAATCATTGCAAGTATTGTGTTTCATTTTCCAGCAAAGACTGTTTTCACAATGACTGTCAGACTTGCTTCTCTTGGCTGTCTTGTTCTATGAAGTATTTTTTGTCCATGCCCGAAATAGAATTTGAAAGATTGTAGCAACTAAGTTGGTCATAAGCAAGCCATTATTATCTTTGGATCCTAACTCTCATTTGGGAAGAAAAGTTGAGCAGTTTTAGAATCTGTGTTTGCTCCTCTTCTAAGGATAGTAAGAATTTAGTTTGTCTCTCCAGAAGAGGAATGAATTTCAGGTAATCCATGCAAGTATCTTTCTGCTTTTCTAAGCTGATACAGATAGATGTCGAAGGATGTTATAAATGCATTATCAATTCCTGCTCTTCCATAAGAGCGTAGATGGCTCAGAGTCTGCCATATGGTTTCATGGTCTTGCTGTCAGCCAACTTTTGCATTTCCAGTGGAACTCAACTTTATCTGGCATTTGACAATGCAGAGAGGAGAGGTGAGGTAGTTAGTGCATGGTGATCTCTGTAGTGGCCTGTTTGCAGCCTGTGTGGCACGAAATGGGGACCAGAAAATATGAAAACTCTTCAGTTGTTACTACTGATTTTTCAATGTGACTGTTTGCTATATCAACATGTTTTCTAAAAAATTGGAGAGAATTTAATAAAATACCAATTCAAGGTTAATATCTGAACTTTGCAAGCACCAATATAAATGTATTTTATTCCTTTGCATTTCATCAGACAACATGATTATTTTCTATTATATTTATATTTTTTTATGTATTTAGAAACTATTTGAAAAAAAAATACTACTTTCAGGAATAAGATATATTTACTTTAGAATGACCTGATAGATACATAGATCTTTAAAAACTCCTTTGTATAATAGAAAAGTATGATAGCTTAAAACCTGTGAAGCATTAATTTGTGTTTTAAGTTTTTGGTGTATTGCATCAGGCTATACAAGGCTGAGATATTATTAGAATGTTTCTGTTGAAAAACTGATTAACAGTGTGACGGTACAGTTTGATTTGTCTAACTCGGAATGTTTTTGTTTTTATGAATAAAAAAAATAAATTTAGGAGTATTTTGAAATTAGTCATGCAGTGGAAATCCAGATGTTTATGTTTTATAGGTGAAACAGTTGTTATTGTTCTCAGTTAATCATTTATGCATTGTATTCTTCCTTGTTCTTTGTTTTTGATTAATAGGAATTTAGTGTCCTGGACAATGTTAGAAAAGTTTGTTTTCATTAAATGAACTGTACTAGGGGTTATAATCTGAGATACTGAAGTCAGTGGGATAAGAATGGGCATTGAATTCTTTATGACTGTAGAGTAACTTGGATAATATTGGTAATACATGGCTGGCAAATTTTTTCTCCTTTTTTTAGGAGAAAACAAAGTTGTGAATATTATAGTATATTCATTTATATAATCAAACATGATATAGCTTTAAGTTTAGAATTCCATATGGTTTTGTATACTCTTTTGTTTTAGTGATCTGGTAATATTAATGCTTGATTTCTCTTTTTGCCTAATTAGACATGCAGCTTTGACAAATGACATTCTGCTTCTCACCGGCCAGCTCTCCTGACCTTGTCATTATTACTGATGGGTACATGTCGCTGCTGCAGGCAAAATAAGCAGTTGTGCATTTTAGGGACTTCGTGATTTTGCTACTTATTCTTTTCTTCTTCCCAGAGCAGTAAAAACTGGAGGGCAGCCGTTGACTTGTGTGGGCGGCTTCTAACTGCACATGGTCAAGGCTATAAGAAAAGCGGACTACCTGCTAGCCATACAACAGATTCTTTACAGGTATGTTTAGAGGTATGCCATTGTCACTTTTTTCCTAAAATATTCATAGTGGCTTTTTCTTTTTAACATGATCAAACTCCGTTTCCTAATTGTAACATAGAAACTGAGGTTATTTAAGTATTCTAGCAAGTCGCTTTTTCTGTTTGCTTATGTAAAGTAAGCCTTCATAACAAACTTAGGTTTTTTAAGGAAAATCCGATCTTAATTCTGTATTTTTAAAGGTTTTTGCACTATCAAAATGGAATATGTTTTGCTGATTTGAAAGACTCACTCTGCTAAAGTTCATGGACCTATCTAGATTGTGAACTTTGTAGTAAGATTCCAAATGTTAGCAATGTGTTTCATGTTGCTTAGAAGATAAGAATCCAAATTGATAAAATATTGCAAGTGATGCAGGTGTGACCAGGTGAGAACTCGTGTTTTTGACCCTAGTCGTTATAAAGCTCGTGGAGCTTCACCAAAAGATTTTAAGAATACCGTAAAGTTGGAAAAACAGTTAAAATACCAGATTGATAATTCATACATGCTCGCTCGTTTCAAAGATAGATGTTCTAGTTTTGAAGCAGGCTAGTTTTTAAACTTCATCTTCAAAATCTTAGTACCTCTACAAACAAATAAACATCAGTCCTCAGTGTTTTGTTTTAATGATTTGATGAAAAGTACTTTGTAAAAGAGCAGGTAAATATAAATCCTAATTCTTTTCAGTAATATGGAAACTCTTTACTCAGCTTTTATCAGAAAAAGTTGAAAATTTGATATTGTATTGGATGTGGCTTTTGATTGAAGCTAATAACAGACCTTGTCTTTCCCTTTTTTTATATGTATTAATTTTTAGCTGTGGTTTGTGAGACTAGCACTGCTGGTAAAACTGAATCTGTTCCAAAATGCAGAAATGGAATTTGAACCGTTTGGAAATTTAGACCAGCCTGATCTGTATTATGAATATTACCCTAACGTATACCCTGGACGTAAAGGTAAAACGCTTGATTTATGAAATGCTTTCTATTTTTGCTGTTTTTACCAGTCATTATCAAATATTGGTTGGATTTAGGGGGTTTTTAGGCCTAAAACACTGGAGAGCTTTGGATTATGTTGGTTTTGGTTTGGTTTTTTTCCGCAGAAGAACATGATTAATTAGTACATTAAAGTATTGCTTGCATTGTGGAGGTAGCAATAAGAAGTAAGAACAGATAGAGCAATATAGGTAGGCACTGTATTTTGCGATGCTGCTACAGAGGAATGTTTTTAACAAGTAAATATAATAGTTTAGTTCTATGATATTGAAATTAAAAACTACCAAAGTTGAATAGTTCATTTTACCCTAAAGCAGGCTTGAAAGATGATGAGAGAGTTTGCGGAAACAGACTCTAAAAGCTTTTCCTCTTCAGTCTGTTCCGGTTCTATCACTATGCTATTTTTAACACTCGCATGCCCACATGCTACTGCAGGTGTTATTTCCTGGTTTCTAGGATTAAAAGAAAAAAAAATAAATCTAGAACTAAGTTAATAATTCTCCTTAATTGACACATGATTAAATGTAATATTATTTGCTAAATAATTGAAAGTAAGTAAAAATCAGAGATTTACCATGTGTCGCATTATTGAAGAGAATAGAAACAATGCCAGCTTCAATTCTTTATAAGCAGTTTGTCTCAAGTTACAAACGCACTACTTCCCAGTGCTCCAGATAGCCCATAGGTTAACCACATGGTTCCACTACTCAGGGTATGCTAGTCCTCCAGAAGTCTGGGTTTGGAAAATTGCTATTTTTAAGAGCAATTTTGCTCTTATTCAGGCTATTCTGAAATTTTATTTTTTCTGTATCTGTTATTTAGAAAAGAATAACTCTCCGATGCAAGTACACTGCTGAGTGTTCTTAATGTTCTTTGGCTTTTGTATTTGAACCGCAGCATGTAATAAAACATCTGTAAGAAGCAGTTGTTACAGGCAGTGCCACTCTCTGAAAAGTTACAGTCCATTTTACATGAGATGCTGGTAGCCTTGATGGGGTAACCTAGAAAGATAGAAGATTCTGAGGTTGCTGAAGAAGGGAAGTTGGTGTCAGAAAGTTCATGATTTTTTGCAGATTATTTTGCTTAGTGATGGAAAAGATCAGGCGCGCCCCAGCAAGGCCACTGTGAACTCCCTCTGTCTGACATTACTCATCGTCCTTCAGGCAATCACAGGCAATCCATTGGGAAGGAACTGTGTCAGTCTGAAGAGTGAAAGAGGTCCTGGTCATCAGGTGGGACAGCTTTTTGGGTCTGGTGTTCTTAGGGCACCTGCGCACATGATGCTACAGCAATAGTAGTCTTCCAAAGGCCATGTGTATTTGTCCACATCTTTTTAAATATTAAAAATAAGCTATTTTGTCTAAGAAAAATCCTTGCAGGTCATGTCAATATTTGAGGCACTTGAGTCCTCATGCCACAGATGATGCAGCGAGCAGCAGTTCTGGACAGTCTGGCACCTGTGCTGTGACTGAGCTTTGCATCCTGGAGCAATCACTCAACCACTGTTGCTATTTCATACAAGTTATGAGGATACTGATGGTAAAAAAAGGTGAACTTAGGGAAGATAGTCTATTTCATAATTATATGCATCAGTTCATTTTTAACAGTTGAACATACCAACTGGGACCATAATCTGATCATTTATAAGGAAAATAAGATCAAGGTTGGATGGAGCTGACCTTGCAGTTGTAGATATCTCATATATATGTATACAATGTGATTATAATGTAGGAACATCTATCAAACATTCCTTATATAGTTTTGAGGAGGGAGAAATGCCATTTGCAAGGATGTAGGAGAACACAAGCAGTTCTCTTTTGTCTAGCATTAAACTATGCTATGCTGGTTTATGGATGAAGAAATTTAGTATACATGCATTGTTAACCAGCTAATTTAAATAATAAAATACAGATAAATCATTACTATGTTTTGATTGAAATATATTAGTGTGAATACACAATCCAGTACTATTTGGCAATTTTGTGTATCATTTTGTGGTGTAACAAGCATAAAAGAAAGGGCTTAATTTCAACATTTTAATTTTGATTCATGGTATATAAATGGAGTAAGCACTTAAAAGTCAATTTAAGAAATGAGAGTACAGATATAAATAATGTACCCATTAATTGTAATACAGATAATATTTTGCATAAATTCTTTGTATTCAAAATATTCATAATAAAAAATGTAATGTATTAGAAAGTTTTCTGGATTTTATGCGTGAAGTAGGGAAAGTTCAAAACTTCTTACAGGAGTGAGAATAGCCCCTCATCCATTAATCTCTGAGAATTATATCTCGAAGAATTTAAGTTACAAGTAACTGTATGAAAAGTGAAAGATGCTTTTCCATTAATTTAACTTAACATGGCCAGCATGGTCCTCTTAATTTCCCTCTGAAATTCGCCTAAAGCTGTTTCCCGTTCGGCAGTGCTGCTAGTCACCATTTTATCCTCATATTTTGTATGGCATTTGCAGCCGTGCTGTGCATTGATCCCATTATTGTTGTCTTTATCATGGCTGTACGATCTATGTCCTTCTGGAATCTTCCTTTCCTAGTTTCTGTGTGCTCTTTTTTCAGTCATCTGCCTTGCCTGTAGGAGTGTAGCCTCTCAGGGCGTTGATTTTCCTGGGATCCTTGTTTTGCCAATGGAGTTGGTTAAGGCACTCTTGGATCATTCCCGATTGATAAGGAGCAGATAACAAACTGTTCTCATTTCCTAGTAAAATCTTAACATTCTTCAGTTATAGATTTACTTCTTTTAAATTCATCTGCGTAAAGAAGCTAAAAACTGTTATTTTTACATATTTTTTTTTCTTTCATAATAGGTAGGTCCTTAGGTCAGGAACTCTGTTTCAGATTGCTTCCTACACATCTTCATTGTACTCTGTGGGATAAATAAGGCTGTATTTTTGTCATTGTTCTCGTGACGGATGGATTTCAGGATATTTTTTTTAAGGTTTTTAACTTTATATTTACACAGTCTGACCCACTTCTATTCATACCATTTGTGTCTGTGTTCCTTGTGATATGTAATAAGCTCTCCTATGATAGATTGCCTAACCTGAGACAGCCTTTCCGTTGGTAATGCCTATGTGTTTCTGAACCTGAGAGAGCCAGTAATTTAAATGGAACATTATAATGCTATTTCGTTCTTTTATGATGTTATTTGGTCTTGTTTCTGATGAATAGAGCACTAAGTTCCAAAAAAGTTAATGCTACCAAAATCAGTCTTCTAAAGCTACAAAACTTGTGAATAACTTGTTTTGTATTACAAAGGGGGAAAAAAATAAGCTATGCATAAGGAAAAATTGGACTTCTGTTCCCCTGACCAGAAGTTTATGTAACATGGGATGGGTTTTTTTTCCTTTTCCCTTTTTCATTCTCCTTGTGATGATGCAGTATCATCTGTATTCCTCTAAATGAAAACAGTCTTCTATTCTCTCGTGGGAAGGGCCTAAATAAGGAACATGGCATTAAGTATCTAGTTTTATATGTTCTAGAAACTTATTTCTTACTGTACACCTTTCCTTGAGCTCTGGTTTAAATACCAATACAAGGTTTTTGAAAGTGTGGCAGCGTTGTGACTCTAGGGATACACTAGTGTGTACTGCAGTAGGATGGCACTTCTGGATGGATAGTGATAGTTTAAAAAATAATATAAGTAATATATCTATAATACATATTTTTTTCTAAAAATAGTGTGAGTCTAGACATCACAACTGCTTTAGCATTTTTCACTAGTGATACTTGTATGACATTGCTAATATCCACTGTAGTTAGAATTTTTATCAGCAATACATGAAAAAATTAATAGAAAAAATTTGTGTGAGATTTCATTTTTAATGTGTCCTTAGTTATTCAAGCAATGGTCTTCATTTTTTTCTTTTATTGAGTTTTGAAATTGCAATCGTTCTAAAGGAATCATATCATACATGGTCTAGAACTGTCACAACTGAGCCATGTTGTTAACAAGTTTTCAGTGCTGATGTCTAAGGTGAACTGTAATAATTGTTACTACATTTTGTAAGCTTATGAAATAGCAAAATTTGTAGTGAGAAACTTGTTTTATGTCTGTTGATCCAGAGATACTGTGTTAACTATGAAAACACTTACCCAAAATACTTCTCTAAAACGCACAAAAGACATTTTACAGGCGTCTGGACTGTGTGTAGTGCAGAGGACTAAGTACAGCTCCAAGGTCTGCCTGAAGCTTGGTCCTGTTTCTGAATGTCAGCCTATGCCATAAGTAAAGACAGACCTGGACTGGGGAAATTATCTCCTTTATGTGATGCCTCTACAGTGGTGTTTGGCCATTTTGAGTTTACTGTCTACTGTCCTCCTTTCTTTTTCTCTTCTACTTCTCTATGCTAGTAGGAGGCAGGCTGGCTGAAGCGTCTTTTTTTTTTTTTTTTNAGTCTGATGATGCTATAAATAAAACATCCTTTTTTTCACCCTCATCAGATTTGGTTAGTGGGATAACTGTGGCAGAATGTGAAGTGGTGTGGGGAAAAAAGATTAATAAAAGATTGTGGTAGGTAGAGAGACAAAAGGAAGTGATCAATGTAAAAACAAAGATAAGAGAAGAAATGCAAAGGCTAAAGAAATTATTTCATAGAGAGTGCTCCTCTTCATTAATAAATTTTGCAGGAAAGCAAAAAAAAAACCCTCCACTTCATTGTTACACATGGTACTGTTTTTTTTCTCATGTGTTACCACAAATACTGCCTGAAGTTAACACTGCCATGTCAGACTGATTCAGTCTTGGCAATTGCTCAGGTGAGTTCTTCATTCAGGCTCATGTTGGCAGTAAAAAACATATTAAAACCTCTAGTGGAACTGGTTGCCCATTATTTTGTTTTCATTATTATGTACCTCTCTACTGCCTCTTTAAATTCACTGTTGTGTTGCTTCAGTTACCTTCAACCTGTAAAATCAGCTAATACAACTTGAATAAATACCACTCAAATGTTGTGGTTCTAGTTGGTTATTCAGGCTACTCAGATATGCAAATAGAAATTTTTCTGAAATTATACAGATAGTTTCGTTAAATGTATGTATAATGTAAGGGGGGAGAGTACTGCCAAAATACTTAATTGTTCTTTCCCAAGGCTACACAGTCTCATTGTAGACAGTACCAACTTTATACAGGATTTCTTAATGCTATGAGCAAGTAACTCATTTCTTAATTCTGCCTTATTACAGTTATCAGTAGGTAAGATTTAGGATGATCTCTTTGTTGCAGGGCAATTGTTGTAGAGTTTTCCTGCATTCTTTCTCTTACGTTTTCCTTTATTCAATGCAAGTCACTCCAAATTACTGAAAAAGTATTTTTGAAACCTCTTAAAACCAGATCACGATTCAGAGTTTCTGTTCTTAGATCATGTTCAGTTAAATTGTGAAGTATATGCAAGCATGTAATTTCAGACAGAATTTTCAAAACATTTTCTTTAAATGGTTACAAACATTTAGGCTCCTATCTCATCTTCAGTCTCTCTAGATTGAAGGTTATAAACAAAAACTTGGAAACAAGTCTGTTGAACTGACATTTTTAAGTGTATTTTTAATTTCTAGTCATCCAAGCTAGGATTTGAAATTTACTACATTATCCCTCTTAAAAATCCTATGAATTATACAAACACACTGTTGGTAGAAGTATGTTTGTACATATAGGGGCAAGGATATACATCTCTCTATGTATATACATGTGTAAAGCAGAATATTTTTCAGGAGCTGGATTTTGTGTATTTGTCTTTTATCCAGTGAAGGAAGGAATTGTTTCTTTTGTTTTGGTTTGGGGTTTTTTACGGTTATAAGATCCCACTTTATCCTTTCAGTAATTGGTAATCTGCTCTTCTGTTGCTTTTTGGCGTTTAAGATTTGTTGAACAAGCTGTAGAAGGCAGATCAGAAAGCATTTCTGGCTACTGGTTTGCAGCAAGAAAATACAAAGATAAAATGGCTGGTCATTGGAATACTCTTCTCTGCTCCAAAAGGGCTGCAGATGAGGGCTGCAGTTTGAATTTGATTGACATGAGGTGATGTTTATGTTTTGACAGTTATGAAAATGTGCAGCTGTTCATAAAGAAATAGAAATTGAAATCTGTGGTCTTAGAAAATTCTACCTGATCTTACTCTTTATTCCATCTGTTCACATGCTTTCAGTGTATCCATTTTCCTTTCAGCAGACCTTTTTTTACTTTTTAGTTTTGCCTTTTGTGTGCTGATAATACGTATATATATATATACATACGAATGAGATTAATTCATGTGAAAGTGACAATCAAAAACCACATTCTTCGGAAAAAAAAATCTCCAGTGTATTTAAAAGTCATTGCTAAGAAAATTGTCTTAAAATTAAACAATTTTCCATTATAATTTTTTATATATTATTATGAAACCCCTAAAGAGGAGCAACAGAGGTCAACTGTAAAACTTCAAGCTAGAATAAGACCTATTTAACTTAAAAATAAAATTTCAATATATAGCAGTAATTGTAGAGTATTGCCTTTTGTGGAAATTGTCTAAGCTTAGCTGGCATAGTTCTACTGTGTAAAAGGACATTACTGTAGAAATCGGAAGCATGAAGTGGAGAGCGGAATCCATTCCCCTATGCTCTTAATTAAACATTTTAATTACAAGATATGCTGTTTGTTTTAAATGCTTCCTTGACATGTTACTGTATGAAATTCAGTACTGAGTGAAATATAATAGAGTACATGGGTTTGATTCTGAGTAGTTTTGCAAAAGATAGACTGTGATAAATTCCATGTTTATATAAAATTTTCTTATCCCTAGTGGGATACTACAGGAATAGATCTGTATGCCTGCTGGTATAGAAACCTGTTACAAAGAAATACGTCTTTCCTGGCATGCTTCAAGTGTGTGTCCTAACAGTGAGTAGGTGAAACTTGTCAGACTAGATAATATAATCCTTAGTCTAACAAGCACATGTATTCAATCTTACTTTCTTGTTTTGTGTTTTTTTTCCCCAATGTAAATATTCATTGAGGGAAGTATAGTTTTTTTTCCCCGCTAATCTTTTTTTTTCACTAAATTTTGTTCTCCAAATTCTACAACCTGCCTTTCAGACCTTCCTAACACTATTATTATTGATCTTCTAGAGTCATCAGTAGACATCATTTACTTCTTCCCAATTGTTTTCTTGTTAAACTAGACAATGTAAAATGAAAATTACAGTGTTTTCTGAAAATCTCTTTTGCCTTTTTTAAGTCTCACTTCTTGTCAGTTCTAACACAGCTGTTAATCAGTTACAGAATTACAATGGTGAACCGATCTCTTCACCTGCATTTTCTATTATTGCCATCTATGTCTTTTTGAGAAGTGTATGTAAATTGTATTAGCACCTTATGTAAGTAGCACTCATTGAAATCTTTACCAAATCTAAGTAAATTTATAGCCTTATTTTTTTAAACCAGAAAATCAGTTTATTACTGTAGGAACTGAGTTAGATACATTATCCGTACCTCATATAATTTAACTAAAAAGAAGTTTACTTGTAGACAGGAACATATCTGGGAGAATGGACTTAACCAAAAATCTCAAGAGTTTATAATTTATACGCAGCGTATTTAAGGTCTATATTTGGATGAGTGGCTTGAATAAGTGCTGCAGGTTTTTTATGAGCAATCTGATTTGACCTGAAATTGCACAATACTGTTTATATGGACTGGTAAGAAAGCCTTACCAGTGGTAAAAGGGCATTTCTTTTCTCCTCTGCTTTCCCCAGTTGTCACATTTGTATGACAGCATGTGTACAGTTTTGTTCTTTCTTCAAAAAAAACCATCTCCTGCTATTCAGAAGGATTACAAGGAAACTGAGGGCAGAAAGAGCTAGTATTTCTGATATTTTAAATAAATTTAGTAGCTTGTTTAATAAACAATAAGTAACAGACATTGATTGGATTGATTTGCTGGATGTTTGCAGTAAAATTTCTTCTATTTATGTCGTGAATTTCAAAAAGAAAGAGAAGAAACAGATGCTAGAGTTTTAGATCCTCCTGTGAGAATTTGTAATACAAATTCTGGTTTGAAAATTCTTTACAGTAACTAGCCTTACACCCTGAGCCAGCTTTCTTCTGGTTTTGTTTGAGAGATCAGTCACCACACTTGATGTTCTACTGGGGGTCTCACTGGAATGCTTTTTGGTCACAAGCTATGAAGGAAATACTAAGTGATTGAGAAATAATACAGCCGTGCAGTACATTTTGAAGTAATATAGTTCTGAATGCCTGTTACAGCTGAGGACTTTGTTGTAATAGGAAATAAATCAGATTCTTATGGAGTCTAAGACCTGGAGTCGCATTCATCATTCTCACATCCTCTGACACCACTTCTGATGATGTAGATTGGTAGTGGGTTATTCTTTCCCCTCACAGGGGTCATAGTAGAGTGGTTTCATTCAGCAATACATAAGATCAATAGTTTACAAAATACAGAATTCCAGAAAACTGTTTCACGAAATGTAATGTAAATTTTATAAAAATGGGTAATGTGAGTTGTTTCATCTGTGCTCCATTAAATACCTGTCTATTTGTATGTTGAGTTGTTCTGGTACTAATTCACGTTTTCTGTATGAGTGTTTATTGAATTGACCTTTTGTTGCATTTTACAAGAGGACGTAAACATACAAACTTGTTCAGAATTTACAATGCTGCAACACAGTCATTAACCAAAATGTTGCTAAAACTTTAGATTCTTTCAGTTTTACAACATTTTCCCCCCGTTTTTTTTACCTTTGCCTCAGAAATCCCATTGAGTGCAACAGAAGGTGTATCATCAGTGAATTAAGACTACCTTCTCCAAAAGAACAGTACCAAACTAGCTGATTTTGGGCGCTGCTTTTTTTGTGGCAGGATTACTGTTGAATTGTGGAGTTAGAATTTAGTCATCGGAGGGGTGGTAGAGATAGAACCATCCGGAGTTCATATTTGCTTCCACAGATTTGCAGTGCAGTTTGCAACATGTCTACAAAGCAGTTTTTCTCTGGTGTGTTGGCAGAATTTACTCTTAAATTATTTTCAACTTCCTTTTGTTGTTATTCACTGCCTACACTGTGTGTCCTCTATCATGCTAGGCACTATTCAGAATACACACATAAAATACTTAACATCTTTTGTTACTGGTTGCATCAACTTCTACATGTTTCTTAATAGAATTTCAAAGGCAGTTTTATTTTCTTAATGTTTTTTCCACATATGATGATGCATGAAACTCATGTGTGCGTCCATTACAGGAACATAGCAGTTAAAGAAGCTTTGGGGAATAGTTAACATCAGCAAAAGAGAATTTATGTAGATGTAAGTGGCTTACTTTGAAGGTCATAATTAGTGAGTCTTGTGATTAAAATTTTGTCAACCTTTAAAAAAAATGTCTAGAGGCAGTGACTCATTTTGTATAGCATTTACCTCTTTGACATACATGCCTGTTAAGAACAGGTGCAAAAATCTATTTAGAAAGCTCCTGAGTCCTGTTTTTGAGAAAAGATGAAGCAAGAGGTGACTTGAGAGGGAAATCCCCTTAGAATATGTGTATAGCAAATGTACATATTAAAATATTAGAAAAGCGGCATGGTATTTTGCAAGGCCTATATCCCTGTTATGGCAGCCCTGATTTGGTTTCAGTAGTGGTGTTTAGTTCATGTTCAGTGTTGTTGTCTGTGTATCAGGATTATGCAGTTACCTGAAAGCAAGATGTTGCACACACCAGGGGTTGGATAAGCTCCTGAAACTGCCTGTGAAGTCAGCCAGGATGCCCATAAAAATAGACAGTTAGGTCTTTGGCAGTAATAATAATAATAATAATGAATAACAACAATAACAACAGTAGTAGTAGTAGTAAACTAGTTTGAAAAGGAAGACATTTCTTTTTCTCCCCAAATATTGCTTAAAATTCCCTAGTCTTTGATGTTTTGAATGAACCAGAAGTTACACAAAAGTATGCCGAGAGGTTTTGCATGCCCTGGTTATATCTCTTTCACAAGCATACTTTGAAGGCCAGTAGTTTCATCTTATTTCTTCTGCATTGGTTGTAAAACATACATAATTCTTAAATGCTAGTAGTAATGTCGCTGCAATTTGAGTAAACTTCATTTTTTAATCCTTCATTTAAATTAGTTGAAAGAAGTCTTCAATGAAACATTGTACTTCCCAGTACAATTTGTTCTTGAAAATTTGAGTTAGGTGCACCTTCTTCTTACCTTCTTGATTATGATTTACTTGTGTTTGCCTATTTAAAACACTTTAAACATGTCACATGATATAGCTGAGAAGAAGTTTCCTATTTAGTCATCTTTCACATTTTTCATCAGGAGAAGAAAAAGATATGAAGGCAAAATGGACTTTGTGATAGAAACGCTAGTGAGACATACCTTTTTTAATGTAGGCAAATCACAAACTGATCATTACAGCAAACACACTTAACAAAATTAATTGTGTTTCTAGGTTCCATGGTTCCTTTCTCCATGCGGATTTTGCATGCTGAACTTCCTCAGTACCTAGGAAATCCTCAGGAATCACTTGACAGACTGCATAGTATGAAGATAATCTGTGCCAAGGTAACAGCATCTCTAGGCACTAACATTTCTTAATCTTTAAGACATAAATTTTATTGTCCTTATAAAGAACATTAAGTTTCAATTATGACATTTTTTACTCCATCTTGATTCAAATAAGAAATTTGCTGTTAAAAGTAATGAAGTGCCTCTTCTGTTTTAAAAGCGATCCTTCTCTCCTCTGTGGTAGCTCTGGCTCAATTGAGTAGAACAGAAGACAACTTTCGTGCTTTCGCCATGCGAGATGTGGAGCACAGTAAGCAGATGTGTTTAAGGGCGAGTAGGAGAGATTTCTTTCCTTCACTCAGCCACGTCCAGCTTGCTGAAAACAGTTGTTAATGACCCTGATCCTTGGAAATAGTCCAAATAACTGATTTTAGAAACAATAGACATTTAGGAATATAAATACAGCCAGCTGAGTTTGGTTGGGGTTTTCGTTTTGTTTTCTCAAATGCTGTAATATAAAATTGTGGCCTACATTATAACATGGGATTTGTTGGTGCTGAAATTGGAGTCATGGTGTTGTGAGCACTAACTTTATCCACTAAAACCAGCAACCCTGACCATAAGCATTCATCCTTAAAATGTTGTCTTTTACAGATATCTTTCCCAAGTCGTCTAATACATAAGTGACCATGAATTTTACAATGTGGTAAACTAGAAGAAATGCAACATTATTGCTTTATCTGTGACACTTGAAAGTTCAAAACTGTACATAAGATAAACACATGTGTTTACTTTTCATTTTCAGTATTCCTTGCAAGTTTCCTGTATTTAGTCCTTAAAATAACTCAGATAAGGGAAGTGGAGGGTTTTGATAATTGCCAATTGTATAGCTATAATGGCATTAGGTGTATGAAATCAACTTTCTTCTAACACAGTAATGTCTAGGAAAACCAAATGTTTACAGTAAAAAGCCCAGGTCTTTGTATTATGAGGGGGAAAAGTGAATGGTTTAGGTAATAAGAGGTGAAAGTGGCATTTTTTATAAAGTTGGAAAGAATTGATTTGGAAACAGTTGAGAGATATATCTAATTTGGCCAAGAAGTGGTACTTCTTAGCACTTGATGACTGCTGTTACCTCTCATCTAATAATATCACTGGCCTGCTGTTCTCTTCAGCCCTCTTCTTCATAAACAGTCCTCAATTTGAAGTAATTCTGTTCTTCTAGGAAATGCCATACACCTCTATTGCTGGATTTCATGGTGCTTGTACTAACATTTGCCTGCCCCAGTCTGCAGCAGATCAGCTGTTTCACATCTTGGGTTTATGCAATCTGGTATTAAGTGCTGCACTGTCTGCCCTCAGTCATGAAGGTGCCACTAGATTCCAAAACTGAACTGTTTTCTAAGTTCCTTAATCTTGTAACGAAGAGAGAAAACTGTATGAATGTGAACGAGGGAGTGACTGCTGAGCAGGGCATTCATCAGCCATCTGGCAGACTTGATTGAAATGGCCATATCTCAGTTACAGTGTGATCAGCCATGATTCTCTACAGGTTAAAGATTGTTGGTCAATAGAGGAATGAAATAAAAGGAAATTACCTCCATCCCCACACACACACTCCTTTACAAGACCTTCACGTCATGTACAGCCTTGAGGGGGCTCTGCCTCTGCTGTTTGTCTTCAAGTGCATATCCTTAGAGCACACCCAGTGTACCAAGGAAGCTTTTAAACTATAATACAAGATTTTATATGAACATGAACTAGGCTGATTATTTGTTTAAATAAGGGAAACTGAATATGGTGGAGAAGATGAAATAGAAATAAAGGAGAGTTACAAATTAATATATATATATTACCCTGCCCACTAAGTTCTTGAAGAACAGGTCTCTTTACTCATGTTCTCAGTCCATCAATTGCTAATGACCTGCGTCACTGTGAATTCTATGTTATCCCTTGTACCCTTTGGAGAAAACTGCTTTAAAGCCGGCTCTGTGTCTTCCACAAGCTCTTCTGAAGAGTCTCTTGTTCTCTGCACTTGGTGTTGGTTCAGAGATTGTCACCTCTGTGCCTCTGCCTTCCTGTGTCTGAGTTTGCAAGGTTTCTCTTGGTTGGTGTGTTCAATTGCAGCAAGAAAGACAACGATATCCCTTTGGTTCTGACAGCTTCCGCTCCAGCCAGGATATGGTAGCCAGAACAAGCTATCGTCTGTGCTGAGGGATGCTTCTTTTTAAAGTACAGTACACTGATAACTACAAATAAATAAAGCATCCTTCTTGGAAATACTTCTGATCAGTTGTTCTGGATACCTCATGGCAGATTACTTCATTTGTTTGCATTCAGTTAAATACCTTAGTTTTTAGAGCAATTCAAAGACAACTGTAGAAACAAGACTGTGAAAAACGACAGCTTGTAAAGATAACTGTTTTTAAAAGACAATTGTAAATTGGTGGTAATTTAACCATTTGAAGTCAGGGCTGGCTGATAAAAAACATTGTTTATATATGTTTTCATTTTTGTATAGAATTCTGTTTGTCTGACTATCTTGATCTCAACTGGAATGTTCAAGAATATGGTTCTAATACTTACAAAAACCCAGGCATAACCAAGAAAATAGCGTAAAGGATGTACACTCATTAGTCTTAATATTTGTATGTGACACTTGGGAACCATTTGGGTTATAACAGAATTAATTGGGGAGCTTTCAACCAAAAGCCTCCAGTGTTTTACCTCCCTATTTTAAAAAGTGGAAAAATAATCTTTGGTCATCCGTATTTACAGAAGGGCATGCGAATCATCATTATGTAAATGAGATGATCTTGGAGTCATAAAAGCTAGAAGAAAGAAAAGACCTATTAGCTCACCTAGTCTGTCTCTCTGCAATGCAAGGTTGTTTTGTAGTTTTTAATGAGCCAGCCTATGGTGCTGAGGCCACATCCCCTGGGAGGTTATTCCAGGCTAGTGGTAATGCATTTTGATCATAAGAAAATTTGTCTTTCTATTTCATTTCTCTTCCTTAATGTAACGGTAGGGTTTTTTCCTATCCGATACTTGCTTTTAATCTGCTAAATTCTTTATTGCTTTTTGTTGTATATATTCTACAGATGCTTGTCAACTTTAGATTAACCATTCCACTTAAAGATGGAACTGTATTTATTTTGGTTACTTGGTCTTTACAGCCTCCATCTACTTACATGTTACTGGTACCTGAAGCAGGATTGGAGGTTGGGTGCAAAAATGTTATTTTCATTTTTCCTGTATATATTTTTCCGTATATATTTTTTTCCTGCAGTAATGTTTTTCCCTTTTCCAGTATTCCTGCAAGTGTCTAATCAAGATCTGGTTAGATATTTTGCATCTTTTTCTATATGTACAACATTTGGGAGGGGAATCCAGTGAAATTGTTACTGTCTCTGTGTTTTTGCTGGTCTTCCCGACATGAACTGCCTCAATGAGTTGTTGCACCTCTAAGTCCGCCTTGAAATAAATGGTCTCTGAACAGCCAGGCAATAAGAGTAACAGTAGTAACTTAAATCACGAAACGATTTGTTGTTTTCAAGTATTCATTTAAAAACATAATTTGTTTGATTACTTTAGTTCTAATAATTTTGCATGGTTACTTTAGTGCTAATAATGCTGAGGACATTCTAAAAAATGCTTGACTGGAGACCAAAATGTGAAAAGAACAACTGACAGGCTAAATCTAAACTCTTCTTGTTTGTCCCTATGCTTCCCTAGATGTTTGAGGAAGAGCTCCTTGAAATTTACACATTTTTGTAGTATAATATATTTCACTTTTAAACCCTAATCCCTCAACTGCCAGAGCCATACTGGGCTCTTCTGCCAGGTGGGTGGAGCAATGGCAAGCAGATTAACAGTCTTGCTTCCTGAAGAGGCCTCTGCAAGTGTTACCTGTGCAAAACTTGTCAAAAATACTTTGTGCCATTTGTCCATCCGCCACAACTTGTGTAGTTCCACCACTCTTCTTCATGAGTAGTTATGTTCCTCCCTGGCCCTTTTGTACACATTCTTCCATATCTCCTGGTCTTCTGTTTTACTTCCAAATTGGTGAACTTTTCGGTCTCTTTGAACTTTTCAGTCTCTTAGGTCTGATTATTACAAGCTGCTATTTGCTAAAGTGACATAAGTTTTCTGGTTTTCATACGTTACTTCAGTCTAGAGGGTATTTGTCTTGACACCTTGTTTGTTAAGTTCATAGAAACTACGATGACACTCTAGCAGTCTGAATACCCTAAAAGCCACAGTTCCAGAAGCACCAGAAGGGGCTGAATGGTGGTATGCATGTATTAGTCATTCTGGCATACAGGCAATAGATAGGGAATGAAACAGAAGACTCAGTGAAGTAATACTAGCCAGTGAAACTAACTAGTGTACATTTATAAGTGTTCAAAACGAGAAAAAGCACAGGTCATATGTAAAACTGACGAATTAAACGGTAGAAGTGTTCAGTCATGTTTTTCTTCATAATAAGAACATGAATGGTTAGAGCTAGAATAAACAGTTTACCAGCTAAATATTTTGTATTGACTAAACCTGATAACTTACTCTGAGGAACTGTCATAATCATTAATGTTACTATTAAACAATTCTTGGAAAATGGGGAAATGCCCAAATAATGGAAAACTGCAGGTGATGTTTTTGTACTTAAGAAGGGCAAAAGAGAGATAAGCCTAGGGAATAAAACAATTAGCCTCAAATCATCATTGAGCTCTGTTTTAATTACGTTGAGCTTGAGGTGACAGCTAGATATCCCCAAGTCATGTCACAGAATGGTTAATGTAATACTCTAATTGTATGCTAATATCTAATTCTTCCTTTCTTGATTATGTTAGTGAGCATGTGTTCAGAGAAATCCATTGTCTTTTTAAACAAGACAGTGTGTCGCCTTGATGAAGCCACTTCTTGTGCTCATACCATTTCAAGAGTAGGAACTTCGGGCCTTACTGAATCTGAGAAGAAATCACTAGATATTTTGTAGGGGAAGAGAAAGATCAGGGTTTTTAGACCGCAGAAAGTAGATTATAAAGTGGTTTGGACTTTGTGGGAGAGAAGAATGTGGGTTTTTTTCTGACAAGGTGTCTTATGATACGCTAGGCATTTAACACTAGAAGGTGGCACTTTGGTTTCTAAGTGATTTCTAGGTGGCTGCACTGCTTTTGAAAGTGGGACTGAGAGTCAGTCTTGCAGGCGTGCCACTGCCAGCTCATAAATTGCCACCTGTCAGCTAAGCTGCAGTATCTACTGGCATATGCTCATAGCCTCTCAAACTCTGAGGTAAGGCAGCTCAGTGTAGCCCTCTGTGACCAAAGTTTACAGTAAACCATATTACCTTGTATTTGTCATGGCCTAACAATTCTTACCAGGAAAATTAGCCTGGCTCAGCTGGCAAGTGGTAAATGTTCTACATTCATTGTATGTCTCTCCTTGCTCTTAAGTTCCTTGTGGCTAAATTTATGAATTTAACTTGAAAACTTAACTCTAGTTTGTGTAAAGGGCTTGGTATCTCATAGGGCAATTTCTTCCAGCTTAACATGTCTAAAATTGGTGGCATGAGATGACTTTCTGGAGGTACAGATTATCTTCATTGGCTGTAGAAAACACCAACACACTTTCCAACGCCAGATTAATTCTAGCTGTCTTCTTTTTTGAGGACTTTCTGTGTTGATTTGAAGTGTTCCTTTATGAAACACTGAGCACAATTGGAATACTTCGTTGGTTTAGGAAAAGACAATTACTTCTCATACTGCCAAGAAACTGAAGGCTCTTCATTTGGAAGTGCGCTCAGTCCCCAGAAGAGGCAGTGCCTTGTATTTCCTTCACTGGGTAACCACAATGGCTGATTAAACACCCAGTGGCCTTAATAGTTTTTTGAAGGAAATCTCAGGCATCATTCTACAACCAAAGTTATACATCTGTAACAGGAAACATGGGGTCATCTGTGGGAATCGGAAAATGAATTTGGAGAAATTGTAATGGAATTAGGAAAAGGAAAGTTGACTTGTGTTTCAAATGGAGCCTTGCATGCATATTTTAAAAGTGCTTCAGACATAAGCTTCAGTAAGTATACATTTCCATTCTTCCAATAAAACAACAAGTGTTGTTCATCCACTCAACAATTTACACGATTTAAAATCTATGATAAATAAAAAAAAGCAATAAACCCCAAAGTTTGAGAAGGAAATTGCAGTAAGAGCTAAGAGAAATACTTCATTAAAGACAAAAACATGAAACTAAAGAAACTAAAGCCCATACTTAGAGTGAGGAAGTCAGGAGGCCGTGGCCTTCTCTGAAAAAAATCAGTTTTGACTTCATTGTGGTCATTAATGTTCATTCTCTGGTGAAGTATGTTTCGTGTTTTACTTAGCAAAATATGTATGACCCTAGAGTGTGCTGACATTTAATGTTCTGTAAGTACATCTACATCATCCTTCTACAGTACAATGGCTTTCTTACTTTGTGCAATTGATCTAGCTATGGTAATAACCAGTAATTTTGAACTGTACCTAGGTGAAGCATTCCTGCATGAATTGGTTTACACAGAGACTGTCCATTGTAGATAATTTGCATTAAATATATAGTGCTGTTTAAACTCATGTTGGTTACTTTAAAAAAATTACTACAGATACTAGAAAATTTGGAACAAGGCTTAGCTGAAGATGGAAGTATGACTAACATTACACAGGAGAACAGACAAGGTAGGTATTCTTTAAACATTTTTTTCACAGACAGTGTGTTTTTATTGCTTGCCTAAGTATGCCAGAAGTTTTCACAAGACTGCCCCAGACTGGTTAAAACTGTAGTTTTGTAATCTTATAGCCTACTCAGCCCCTGAAATGATACACCGTGTACTACTTTTTGCTGGAATTAATTTCACAGTTTTGCTCTTGATCAAACTCATGCAATAAATCAATTCTTTTTCCTACTTAGGAGAAACAACATGGCTGTTATCCTTTAGTGATGAATATATAAGTGTATTGCCATTGCAGCTAGATGGATGTTTCATCTTAAGCCTTGGCTGGCTGACTCCTCTCAAACCTCATGTCTGACATCCACTCAGTTTTTTCAGGTTGAACTGCCACCATACAATGGCTACTCTGGCTTAGGGTGCTGCTGCACAGATGGCTGAGTCTCACTGTAGCTGCATGGTACTTAGACTCCTGAAATACCTAAGGCACTCTTTAGAATAATATTTAGGTTATATTGAGCTACATCATCATTTTCATTATTTTATATCCAATTATGTTTTCTCCTGTTTCTTCTATCTTAGTGATGTTGATTCAATAGTATAGGGCAAATTACTGCACAAAAAAAGGGTGATCGGGACAAGCTTTTTTTTTTAACAGAATTTATACTTATGAGGTCATTTGAGTATACTTGAAAATTAGACAAGAAGAGACATTTTAGGCATTGCTATGGATTGTATGGACCCCTCATGATGCCTAGCAAGTTCGAAACACACACCAAGAAAACAAAAAACTTTCACCTTTAGCTAACAGTCTAAGGAATGTTACCAAGTTCTTTCTAGGAGACCATTCACATAGAGCCCATGGAAAGTAAAAGTCCGCCTCTGGGACAGGAAGAGGCTGGGTAGAGTTAATAGCAGAAAAAAATTATAAATAATTCCTTAAAACTGTGTCTGTATGGAAGGGTGCAGACCCATCTGAACTATTCTTCTACCTGGTCTTCAATTTGACTGGATGTAAAAGTTGCTTTAATGTGTCGCCGTACCTGACTTGATGCACCTTCTAAATACGTCCTAAAAACATGAACACATGTGGGCAGCACATATCATAAAGGTATTTGCACATATAGTCAAATGAATACATTTGCTACTCTTCTCAAAAGGTTTAGGAAAAAGGGAAATAATCTTACATTGAAGGTAGACACAGCACTTCATGAGTTTCTGTTCTTTTCTCTTGCATCTAATATTCTTTTTGCCTCTATTCTCCTACTTACTTTTCCCTGTTAGCACTTTCTGCCAGAATTTTCGTCCTTATCTCCACATCTTTTGTTTTTCACAACTTTAAAACCAAGGTGTTGATCCCCCTTTTAGGGTACAAGGACTTTTTCCTAGCTGTATCATAATCCTGTGTCCTGCAGTCTGCTTCACCCATGAGTTACTGGCTCCTTGTTTTTCCTTTCTGCTTCTGCTTCAGATTTCAGATGGGCTCAGGAGGAGGCATAGTTAGAAAAGCAGCAGCTAGTAGTTACCGAGGGACATGGCTGCAGAAAATTTGGAGAGATCTTTACATGTCTACTGTGCAGCTGCCTCTAGGTTTAAGACTGCCAGAAAGCCCACGGGACCTTTGCAGAGGCTGTTGACTGCTGTTGTCTGTGGAGGTCAGCCAGGTCTGCTCCCTCTCTGCTTGGTCTCTGCGTTTGGAGCTCCAGGAGGCTGATAATGGGTTTGCTTTTTTTCATCTGAGACTTGCTGAAGCAAACCTTATTAACTTTGTGTGAAGACAGCCCTAATTCATTATGAGGATTATGCTTAGCATGTAATTTCCATGCTGCTGATGTAAGAAGGTGCAACACCAATCAACTTACCATGTGCATCTCCTCTAGCCTGGAACAGAGCACCTCATTTGCCAGTATTTCAGCAGGCAGAGAGATTTAGCATTGCACCACTTGCCTGGTAATGCGTTCTGTAAGATGCCAGTTTTGTAAATTCAGTGCCTGCTGAAGTGAATGGCAGTGGGGAGTACAGAGTCCTTGATGAAAACAAGGAAAAGCAAATGCTTAGAGTGGAAGCATGGCTGCATGGACCTGCAGAGAACTCAGTAAAACAGTGATCTGCTGTTGGGTTTTGGTTTTGCTTACTGCTTTGCAGGTTTTCTTTAACCCCTTTCTGCCAGTGCTAAGAAGCTTCATCCCACAGAGCTACAGAATTTCCAGACCAGGTTCCTGTTCAGTTTATAGCAGGCTGAAGACATCTTATCTGCCTGCTTTGCAGTCCCTTTTTGAGAACTGTAGCTGGTGCTGTCTGATTGTTAACGTGAAACCTGGATGTCTCTGTTGTAGGAATCAACATCTAATTTGTTGTCACCTAAGTCCTAAAAAACTGAATGTGGTTACCAAGCTATGAGGACATGCAAAAAGGGGGATATTTTCTTAAGTGAAATAATGAAGGGGAGTTACTTAATTATGTTCAGATTTTACAGACACCCACGAAGAAGGAAAAAAAGGAAATGTGTCATGAAGTATTTGTTCATGGTTTACAGCATCGTCTCCATTAGTAGCACTAGGGATGTGTGGTCAAGGGGGAATTTCTAAAGCAAAAGCTAGGACTAATGAATGACTGTAAGGTACAGTGGACCCTACATTATAACCCTCTTTTGACAAAGATAATTTGAGAATATTCGTGGGTTGGATTTTTTTTGTTTTATTGTTGAAGAGGATGGAAAGGCATTTTCATTTTTAGGAAAGGCAGTACACATTTCACCAAGCTCTTCTTATTTGTAATGACTTCTTTGTGTGCTGAAGGAATTATCTGTGTAAGCTGCCATGCTTTCATCAGAGACTGCATTAATGATACAAATGAGTGGTCTCAGTTGTCACAATTTTATTGAAATAGCCTCTTCTCCCTTCCCCCCACTCCCTTTCAAATCATTACCCTGACCTTGACAGCTGATTGACGAAGAGACGTTATTTTTCAAATGTACTAAATGAATAGTCCTAATGTTTATTTTTGAGGATTAGAGAAATATTTCTAGCATTGATCTATGGTATTGTAACACGAGAGAAAATACGGGTCTGTGTGAACTGTTCTCTTACAACATCAGGAGTCTGTCTGCAAAGCAAGAGGGAGAAATCTGCTGCAGCTTTTAATGCCTGCAAGCTCCAGGAGCATAGGGAAAGCAGACAAGCTTGGCAGATTTTTTTCAGCATATCTCTCAGCCAGAGGCAAGCGCAAACAGTCCCAGACTCAGACATTTCTCGCTCTGCATATTTTGGCTCTGAAATGACATTCTAGCTGTGTTTGATTTTTTAATTTATCACATTTAATGCTGTAGATTACATGTTTTTAAACCGATGCTCATTATCACTTGAATACTTTTATGCACCTTTTGTTCTGATGTTGGAAAACGTGTGGCTTATTTCGGTGTTTAGTATTTGGCCTGAGCTGAGAGCTGAGTGACTGTCTATTGCTCTGTGTTGTTGCCTTGTGTATGGTACCCAGAGCTGCTTGAGCAATTCCCTTGGAGAGATGCAGAATTCTCTGATGCTGCAGCAGGGCTGAGGATTAAAAATTCTAGGCTAAAACCCAGTGGTGTTAACGAGGGGGACCTTTCAAAATCATAATTCATAGGACCAATAATTGATGGCAAGAAAGAATCTCTAATTTATTTGTGCAAATTCACAAGCTGCTCTTATTTTGCAGCCTCTGTTCAGCTGTGGAGGTCACGTCTGGGCCGGGTGATGTACTCCATGGCAAACTGTCTGCTAATGATGAAGGTACGTGGGTGGCAGAACTGCAGAGGTACCGTATATTCCAGAATAGAATGTCAGAGAAAATGCAAGTGAATTACTGATGCAGAGATAAGGGAAGACTACCTGACAGTACATGAAGGTTTTGCTTAGTGAAGAATTAATTAGGCTTAATAATGTCTCATTTAATAGATAGCTATTTGCAGTAATGTTCTTTGGGAACATATCTGTACTTATTTCTCCCCAAATCATCCTAGAGAACATGCAATAACAATACAAAATTTGCATTTTTAAATTGAATTTTTCAAACACTTAACTAAATGCTCTAATTAAAAGCAATTATGTGCTCTGCCTTTTTCAAACTGTGCACTAGGAATGTTGCTCTGTTTGTGAGGATTAATAACACTGTAGCTTTTGTATCTGATGAAGATCCAGAACACCTAAATATGTCCTCCCTTGTCAACCAATCTCAGTTGTAATGTGTCTTCTTTCAAGTTTAAATCCTCACTAGTGGGTAGGGGTGGAAGAGGAAGCAATAAAAGCAAAAGTGACTAGTTTTCACCGCTGGGATTTTTCCTCTTAATTCTTCCTTGCATTTTTTAACCAATTGTGCTCCATTTGGTGCAACACTCTTAGCTTCTCCTTGTATTCGGGAAGTAGAAATAAAACAACTTCTGCCGATCATGCTGTGGTCAGGGAAACAGGGGTGTTGCCATTCTTTCAGCCAGCTGCTGTTACCCTGAGCTTAACTGTGTTTTACAAATCAATTAGCAGCAACAACCTCAGAGCAGGGCTGTCAGCAGCAGAATCTTCACAGGCCAAGATTTGCACTCCTGGCTCCCTGCACTTCGATTGCCCAAGGTCATGCCAGACCTGATCCTCTGATGTTTACTGAGTTTCTTCCCAAACGAGACTCCATTCTTAATATTACAATACCTCAAAAAAGTATGGTTTCTTTTTTGTTTTTTTTAGTAGACGAGCCAGCTATACAGCTTTACATGAAATGGAATATTCTTGTTATGAGAATTAGGGGAAACATACATTTATTTTCATGATTATATTGCAATAAGAACATTTCTGTCTTCAATAGAAATAATCCCTCATTAAAACATAAGGTATTTTTAAGAGTTAGTAAGCATTTGTCTTTTGAAGTAGGTACATGACATAGGTTCATTTTTTAAATCATTCTCTTTTTCAGTAAAAAAGTGAAGAAAAGCATGAGTTGCCATCCCAAACAAAGTAGAATATATAAACAAGAAAATGGTGGTGTATGTATTTTCAAGAAATTCACTTTACTTTTTGCTGTGAATTCTTTTTAACTCGTGCAGTATTGTTTTTCATGTGCACACACAAATCTACCTGCATGCAAAGTTCTCACCTTCCTCTGGTTTGGTCTTGTTAGTGATATTTTCTTTGAGTAACAGAAATATATTTGCGAATACCAGTTATCTTTTTGGAAATGATATTTCAGAAATACTGCAGCTCAGATACTTCTTAAGACCAGTTGTATTTAGGGCCTGTGTCACAACTGTAAAATTAGAAATTTGTGGTTCACAATAACTTCCAGATTACCCACAATTGCATGTTAATGCATAATTACTTCCATCTAAAATTTGCATTTCAGTGCATTGGCTATAGGGTAGTTGTGAGTCTTTCATTTTTCAGGAATATCTCCAGACCATTCTAACATGCAGCAGTGCTGTAGTCATCTTCTCCGCCTTCCAGAGTATTCAGCATGAATCTATTCAAATAAGTTTTAAACACACTTTTGTAAGTTCTCCCATGAACAATTATATTAATTTAACACGGTTCCACCTTTTTTTGCTGTTGTGTCATATACTTTAAAAACTGCATTTGTTTTATTCGAGTGTTTCAAGTGTATGTAATTTAAGAAAACAACTATTTCATTCTCCAAGTCAGCGCCATCTATTGCCATCTAGTGATCATTTACAATATTGCAACATTATGCTTGATCCCCAGGTACTGTTAGATGATGGAATACCTTATGCAAGTAGTTGATGATGATGATAATAATAATTTATTAAGGGAACTCTATGTGAATTTGGTATGAAAAACACATTATCTTACTTTTACTGACATCTTTCTTTGACCAAAAAGAACTACAGTAGTATTTAACAGGGAACAATCTTGTCAGGATTGACACTTGAAAATTTAAAAAAAACCACTCTGATTAGATGTCGGCCCTATAACTATTTAAATCTAATTTCGTTATCCTCAACTCTTAATTAGGTTTATTTCATGTCATATCTTTTCTGCATTACTTACTTGAATCACAGAATTCTGTTTATGTAGTACAATGATTTTTGCCTTTTTAAATATACCTCATTTGTTTCATAGTTAAATATCTCCTTAAATTTTGAGATAGAGGGGTCTATTATTTTGGAGGTAGCGAGTGAAGGCAAAGTGATTCACCCAGACAGAGGAAATCACCCGTATCTCCTACACCCTGGGACTATCTTTCCTAGGTACTGAATTCTGCCTGCTGTGTCCCTTTATCCATGTGACCAGTGACAGTTTGGCAGCAGTTCAAGGCAGTCTTAATATACCTTTCTTTCCTGTTCATCTCCCTTTCTTTGTATAACCTTTCTTAAATGGATTCTACCTTCCTTCTGTGGACCACTGTTGGACTTAACCAAATGACAAAGAAATGATGGATGTCAGTCGTATCAGCTGATATCAAACAGCTTTCCCCTTTCCTGTGAACAAGGGGCAGCTTAAGGAAAGATGTGGAAACAGCAGGAGGGGAAAGGGAGACTATGTAACCTCTCACTGTAGGCTTCCATTTACAAGAATTGTGGGCTTAAGTCACTATGAAAGCATATCCTGAATATAGCAGCATGAGGGGAATATTAATTTAACATACAGCTGATGATGTGCATTGTTTCATTTCAAAAGTCTATCTGCAAAATGCCTGTCATTTTACTAAATCACCATGGAAGTGTCTTAAAAACTTTTTAAGTTCTTTTCATCTGAGCTAAAATCACTTTTGACATTATCTTAGCAGACTTTATCTCTCTAAGGAATAAACACTTAAGTATTTTCCATGTATATTATAAATGCGCTCTAATTAAAGGCACATTTTGTGCTTTTTAGTTTTCTGCAGTGTTGTGTTAGCTTTTGTGGAACTTGCCCTTCGTAAAACAAAAGCATTAGAATTGATTTTAATCTGGGTATTTTACAATTAAAACTGTACCAAGAAGGAGGTAACAGCTTGTATTAGTGACACAAGGGACTGATGCCTGAGGACTTTGGTTCCTCTATGATTTAAAGGAGAAAGACTGCATGAATCATGTCTTTTGGCTGAGTGCTGCAGTACAGCTCTCTGGATTCATAGCACTGTGAATCTCTGCTTTCATAACCCTTCCACAACTGCACTAGATAGAGAGGAAGGACAAGTTATCCCTGACCTCTCTCTCCAAAACAAAGTATTTATGAACTATCCGCTTAGTTTAACTAAGATTTTTAGTCTAAGCTTTCTTGAACTTACTCTTAGTATTCTACACATCATGGTCATTTATGCTTATTTCTAGTTAAGTACTTAAGGTGGTGATGAGGGAAACATGAAAATATGTAAGGCAGTGACCATGAAGGGAAGTATAGTTATACTGTGGTGCATTAAAGGAGAAACATATTCCAGCTGCCATTTTTGTGCAAGTGGGTCCAGTGGCTTACTAGAACTATTTTGGATTAGTATATATAATGTTAGCCCCAAATTTTCATAATAAAAGAGGTATTGAGTAATAAAACAATAGGCCAATTCTCATTCATATCCTGAATAGTGTAACTTCGATCCTTCTTTTGATATTTTTTTACGAAGATGTGGAAAACTGGAAGGCTCTTAATCTTTTTAAATTAAAGACCATGACTATATGTCAGCCCCATCTCTAAGTCTTAAGATCACAAGCTGTAGTCTTTGGGGTTTTTACTGGCAATACTTAATATGTTTTACTCCTCACAACCACACCTTGTATCAATCAAGGCTTCACTCCTCAGAGGCAGTGTGTATTTATCATTCCATCAGACAATCTTTGTTGTATTATGTCACATTAGCAAAACTCTGAATGACAACAGTCTTTAGTAAATGAGACCAAATATCATCTATTTTACAATGTGCTCCATCAGAAGGAACTGTCAGATAAGATGCCTCTACAACTCACCACAGAATAGTATCATTCTGTATCACATGTAGGATATTCAAGAAATCTCCTAATGCTTTCATGATAGTGTGGGGAGAAGAATAAATGCTTATTAAACTCACTGTGGGATCCACGCGTGACTACAGAATGAGGTTGTCTTTAGAAGTGAGCTTAGATATGATGATGTTTCACAGTTTCATCCTGGGGCCATCCTTGCTTTTGCCTTTGGACATATATAATTTAGTCTCTTGTCATCTCCCAGAAGAAATGGGTCATATTCCTGTGACAGATACTGCAAGGCATGGGGTGGGTAAGCACAGGTGTGATGTGCTGTGCTGTTGGATGGAAAGAGGGTGCAGTGTCCACCAAGAGAGTGCACAGACTCTTAATGTTCACGTCTAGTGTCACATTTCAGGAGCTGTCAGTGTTTATGTACTTGTAGTTGTAATGCATATGGTGTTGGAGATAAGGATAAGGCGTGCAGAAAAGGAGGAGGGTTTCTTTGCCTGACTAGGCCAAATCCATGAAGCCGCTGCAGCATGGGCCTCTAAGACTTGGCTGCTTGTTCCTACCAAGGCCGGCTGCTATGTACACGAGGGAGCCTGTGCTGCTGTGATTGTGCAAACACTGCCTGCTCGTGCAGCTTCTTGTGGCTGAGGCTTTTCTGCAGTCAGTTCATGCTAACTGTAAACTAAGCTGGCAGAAGCACTTTTTTATCAACTTGCTGCATGGTCTCCTGCGAGCTGTTTCTGCATCAGTTTGGGGATGTGACTGCAGAGCCCAAATCCCTCATGGTTGTTCTGTGCATCTTTGTTGTGTAGCCAGAGCCTTAGAGTGTGCACAGGAGTGAGCCCTGGGTAAGGGGCAGCTTTAGACCACAGAATTTGATACAAGAAAATTATTTCTCTAGTGACCACATTTTATGCTTGAAGGGATAAAAATCACAGTCATCGGCAATCCTTCAGATTTAGTAGATTATACTGTTGGAGGAATTAATAGGTACTACAAGCGTGGCTGAGGTTCCTCTAAAGAGCTAGATCAAAGGGTCCCTATTCAAAGTTTTTTATGCCTGTCTAATACAGTCATACTCCATGATCAATTAAGTCCTTTACTGAGAGCTGTTACAATGAAAATGAAGTTTTTCCTAAATCATAAATTTGTGAAAAATGTGGTTGCTTTAATTTCATCACATTTGAGTTCTGAATGCTAAATACACCAGAATTTAAATAAATACATGTGTGTATATGGCATGTTGGTTTTCCTCTGAACTCTTTTCATTACCAGTAATAAGTGTGAACTTGTCATGGCACATTAGAATTGGAATAAACTCTAAATGTTAATAATTTGTTCAGAATTAATCATTATACCCATTATACCCATTATTTCTGTTTGCAAAAGAAAGGTCCTGCAGAGGGCTTCCTGGGCTGTTTAACTCGTCTCCTACTACTACAGGACATATAATTTCTCTCATATACAGATCAGACTCCAAAGACTTGTCTTGACCTTTTGTTTGTATGAAACAATTAATATGTTTCAAATAGAATGGTTTTGGTTGGAACAGACCTTTAAAGGTTATCTAGTCCAACCTACCCCTGGCATGCACTAGGACATCTTGAACTGGATTGGGTTGCTGAGAGCACCAACCAATCTGACCTGGAATGTTTCCAGTGATGGAGCATCCACCATATCTCTGGGCAATCCATTCCAGTGTTTCATTGCCCTCATTGTAAAAAATGTATTCCTTATATCTAGTCTGAATCAACCTTCTTTTAGTTTAAAATCATTACCCCTTGTCCTATCACAACACGCCCTGATATATGAGCCCATTTCAGGTACTGAAAGGCTGCAGTGAGGTCTCTCCAGAGCCTTCTGTTCTCTAGGCTGAGCAATCCTAACTCTCTCAGCCTTCCTTCTTGAGAGGTGTTCAGCCTTCTGACCATTTTTGTTGCCCTCCTCTGGACCTGCTCCAACATGTTCACGTGTTTCCTGTGCTGAGGACTTCAGAGCTGGAAAAAGGGTTTACTCCTTTTAAGTTCATCCTCAGGAAAAGAAATTCATTACACCTGGGGAACATTGCTTCCTCAAACTAAGCAGGAGATGAAGAAAAACAACCTTTACTAGTAGCTGTGATCACATTAGGGACAAGTTAAATGTGTACTATAATTTGACTAAGAAAAATGGTTGGGCAGAGAGTATCCCAAGATGTCTGTAGTTTTGAAAGATTTTTCTCTGTTGTCCTTTGCTTTCTAATGCCCACCACAATTCTTGTATTAAGGTGAAGGGCAGGACTGCTAGCAGGCACCAAAGTGTTACAGCACAGAGAGTCCTCAGGTTTGCTTGGCCTGGCCCTTGTAAGCGAAGGCAGGTGCTCTCTGCTTCTGCTCATGTTTCTCCAAGCTGCAGCAACTGAGGCTGGCACAGCCCTGGGCCAGTGAATGTTCCTACAGCTACAGCCTGTCTCAGTCAGCACAGAGCACAGGCAGTGCCTCTCACCTCTGCCTGCCAAACCATGTGGCCAGGCTCTGAAAGTCGTGTCCTGCCGAGGTCACTGAATTAGTGCAGTTCAGCCATGAAACAGCTGAACTGCAGGAACCAGTCCCATGGGCATTTCTTTTCAGTGGAAATGGGACCATGGTTTTGTTTAATCTTCTGTCACTGGTCCTTAGCTAGAGGTATACTGGCACTCCATCTTGAGCAGCAGATCTCAATGCTGCCCCCTGCCACCATGGCCTTCGTGCAGACATGGTGTCACTTGCAAAGCTTTCTGGAGATCAGAACTAGCCCTCCCCTCACTTAGTTTTAGCCCAAATCCGTTTTCTATTTAGATTCCCTGCTTTTATGCACTAAAATACCCAACAGTTTGGGTGGAGGAAGGGAAGATATCTTGTTTCCCTTGGTAGTACTGCTAGTTTGTCATCTGAAGATGTGCAGGAATTGCAGTTTCTGTCACTTGATGTTTTTCACAAGAGCATGTGCATAGGCACTTCACAAAGCTTTAGAATATAGTTTGTTAAACCGTTTAAATTATACACATATTTGAAACATGAGATACTTCTGAAGTATGTATACCCCTAGTCACACAGAAGGTGCTTGACTTTCATCCTAAGTGATAATCTAAGATGAAGAGTAAATGTTCAGAGCTCTAGTTTGTGGCATTTAGCTACGAAAAGAATATGATCCAGTTTAAACAAAGAAAAGATCCTCTGTGTATGCAGTTCCAGTATAAATGAGAAAAGACCAGTGGAGTCAGCTACTAGTGTCTACAGTGATTGATAGAAATTCTGTCCCACTGACAAGTTGCAAATGCTTTAATTCTATTGGAATACGTCTTTACAAAGAAAGTGACACAAAGGCTGAAGTATTCTGAGCTTAAACACCTGATTGTATGCTTTTCACCCTTAGGACTACGTGCTGGCTGTAGATGCTTACCACACCGTCATCAAATATTACCCACAGCAAGAGCCTCAGTTGCTGAGTGGAATTGGAAGGATTTTCCTTCAGGTATGCATTTTATTCTAAGTTTGCTAGGTAATACTGCTGTTGATAGCTTCATAGAGAATAATTGTTGCATTTAAAACTGTAGCTGTCTTTGTAGGGCTCATGTCAAATTGTAGAGGCAGTGCTCAAAATAAAAACCCTTCTTCTAGGTCGTATTAGGTAAAATTAGGAAATATGAAGCACCTATAGTATTAAAAGTACATTAGCAAACAAAGAGCATGCTGTAGAAGGTTATGCTAGTATTTAGTCAAAAAGTGACATTCTCCTTTCCCTAAAACTAATGGTAAAGCTCCCATTGGCATCAGTGAGCCAGAATTTCACTAAAAATCTCATGTCTCACTGCCTCAGACTGCATGGAACTCTCAGTCACACTGTATAACTGCCATCTTCATCCAGAAAAGATTCAAGAGAGTCCTTCTTTTGTCCAGATCATATCCCTGAGAAGACAGGGGAGGGCACCTTTAAAGAAAAAAACAATATACCAAAAAGCATAATATTTAATTATATAAATATAATTAAATAATAATTTAATAATTATTAAAAGTGTAATATAGTAAATTGTCCATGTAACTGTAATTAATGATAAGTAAAAATAGATGTCTTTTTGTTTTTCATAAAATGATGCATCTAAATAGCTATCTGATTTTTTAAATTTTTAGTATCTCACAAGTTCTTTGCAGTTCTTTCTTCTTTCTGATACTGATATTTCAAACTTTTCCTCTTTTATCTACTTACTTTTATTACTAATGATAAATCTAATTTTGGATTGTCAAGTATTTACAAATGATCTTATTTGTGACATTCCTGTAATAAAATAATATTGAAATAGAGTAATTTACTCTTAATAGATCATTATTAACATTGTTTGCTTGAAATCGTAGAATGTCATTCAAATTCAATTATGGATTTTCAGTTCTCAGCAGGAGCATGGTTTCACAGTGTGGTAGACATGTCTGTCTTTAAAAGTCTCTAGTTTAAAGTGGATCTCCATCTCTATGGAGCAATTTTATGATATTGGCTGCATGCATTAATTACTACCTAAATAGGGAACATAGTAATTATGCGTATTAAAGAATGGTACTGTAAATATGCAAAATACTAAAGGAATGACAAGTTATTAATAGTTCTGGTCTTACTGGGAAAATGACTGGGTACATTACTGGCACTGCCTTGCTGACAGGAGTGTTTGCTCTGATGTCACCCCCAAAGCCTGTTTGGCGCTCCATTTGCTATGGAGAAATTTTCACTGCCGTGAGGAAAGCATCTCCTAACTTACAGAATCATTTGAAATCACTGACCTCCGCAATGCTGGCTGTGACAACAGGCCTTCAGTTCCTAGGGGTCTTATTGTCAGATCTGGACATAGCAAAGGCGGGTATGAGGAGTCCTTGATATTTTCATGTGACCTAGATGGAAGTTAAAAAGAATAATTCTAAATGCAAAAGTTTTCCTTTCTTCTAGCACCTTAAGGAGATAAGGTTTTATTGCTTGGCTTGTTTTCTTTTTCTGTGACAAAATCTTCAGCTCTGTCTGGGGGGCACTGGTGCAACAGATGCGTGATTTTGATATATTAAGAGAAATAGGCAGTGTCCAGGTAATCAAAACCAAGACGTTCAAATTAAAGAAAGATAAATGTGTTGCAGTCCTGGGCATCATCGTTTTGCTAAGATCACTCTGTGGTATGTGTGCACTGTTGACAAGGCACTCTCTGGAAAAAAAATCAAATGTCTTGCAGGTAAAATAGGAAAGCAATTCTCTCGTATTCAAATGTCACAACTTCTCCAAAACAAATAGTAATTCCCAAATAACCTCAGACTGTGCTGCTAACTTTGAACATTTACCAAGAGAGGCATAAGGCAGCCAGATTCCAGTTGCTTATCAGTCACAGATGCTGTTTGACAATAGGCATCACACATATGAAACAAAGCAATAATATAGAATAAAGTGTAGTTCAGGAGTTTAACAGAAAAAAATTGCAGCCTTTTTCAACATGTAAAACTTTGCTTTATCTGTGATTTATTTTTTCTTAATTAAATTGAGCTAACTAGTCTAAGGCATCGTGTCTTCTTTATCTTCACATGTAAGTAGAGCATAAGGAGGTCTAGATTGATGTACGGCCTTTGGCTTTTGCCTTAAAAAGTGGGAAATGAGAATGAGAGAAGTGCAGAATGGAGGAAAAGACAGAGGCTATCACAAAGAAATTTTCATAAAGAGTGTAATTCTTTCAGCAGTCACCTGACCTGTAAAACAGAAATTCACATGAAATGGAGAAACAGTGAATAAATTTTAGTCTCTTTTTGTAGCTCTTTGTGTAGCTCTCACTGGCTGACCTATCCAAAACTGCCATTTGAATAAGTACATTAAGAAAAAATTCTAAAAGCTTCCCAACCTTACCCTCTGCAGTAAATTGCTGCAAAACTGAGTCAAAAACAATAAAAAATTTCTAGGAGTACTTAAGAAAAATAATCTTGGTTTCCAGACAAACAACAAAGTTAAGCACATAGTATATTGGAGGCTCCTTGTTAGAGGATATGATTATTTGAGGTTAACAGTAAAATCTTCATTTTTATTTGATGTGCTAATTATTATTAGATACTGAAGTCATACTTTCTGAACTAAGTTAAATAAAATTAAGTGATAAAGACCACTTTAATTGGTTAAATTACTTTAATGAGTAATTAAAACTACTTATTTCTTTTAAATGGTCTTCCCCAACAAAAAAATTTAAGCAGTAAAGTGTTTCCCCTCTGTGGGAAAAATGAGATTTAAAAGTTTGGCATGTTTGCTGAGAAGATACAAGATGCCGCTTAAGAAATTCAGAACTATTCATGATCACAAATCATGTGTGATTAGTATCAAAGCATATTAGATTTGGACTCATCAAGCTCCCAGGACAGCAAACTGGTAGCTTGCTTTAGAAATTGATTGTTCTCATGGTTAATGGGTTCCTTCTAATTTCCAGGCTAAAAGTACTCGAGGACAGATTCATTTACACTTTGCTAGCATTATCTTGTAGTTAAATGTAATTATTTTCTTGGTGATTTACATCTTTAGTGGGATTTATAGAGAGAAATTGTATCCTTTGTCATTATGACTGAATGTATGGTATTTTAGAATGAATAATATTCGTTTTGTTTGAGTCTAGTTACATAACATCTGGGAGATATGCATCTGTTTCGTTAGAAAAGACTATTCATGGGTATTCCAGAAATGCTTGGTAGATGGACAGTTGTATCTTTGACTGCAGTGTTCAATTGGATCATCTCCTAAACATAAAGAAGAATAATTTCCTTATGTTGACAAGGGATAAGTCTTGTGTCAGAGATGAAGCAGTATCTGTTACATTAGTGGTGTTGTAGGGCTTTGGGTACTGCCACTGTGATACTCCCATAAGCAAATTGGGAAGCAATCTAGATGAAGCCTTCAGGTGGATGCTTGCTGCCTCTGAAAAGTGCAGTTGGAAACTCATTTGCTGATGACTAGAAGGACTTGCTAGATGATCTTTTCCACAAGGGTCTCTTTAGTGTTTGTAGTGTTTGTATTTTCTGGTTAGGTAGTACTTGTATGATGAAATGTGAAGCATGCTTGTAAAATCTACAGATGATGCCAAGCTGGGAGTGTACAGACTGTGCAGGGCAGGATCAGAATGCAAAATAATCTTGACAAGTTGAGAAACTGAAATGTTAAATTGGCTGTGATTCAAACAGCAAAGGCAAAATACTACCAAAGACTGGGAGTAATATAAAAATACCAAATGGGAAGCAACAACAAGCCTATTTCCTGTAGAAAGGAAATATGCTGAGAGTAAGAAAACTACACAAGGGTAAACAAATTGGACTTCCAGATACTTGGCTTAAAAGCAAAATTCATTTTTACGTGTGAAACATAAAGTGATTCCTGCTTCTCACTGCTGGTGAGTGATCAGTTGGATTGCTGAGACTTCTTATGTGGGTACACAGGGAGGATGTGAGGTAACAGGAGAGAGTTCCGAGAATCCAGAAAGCATTATCAATGAGAAAGGGGTAAGCACTGATTTGCCTGAAAATTAATTCTCATTCTAGAAGGGGAAGAAGAAATTTTCAAGTATGCGAAAGACTGTAAAAAAGAGGAGTTGTACATTCTCCCCTACCACTATGGACAGGACAAAAAGCTGAGGTAAAAAGTGCAATAAGATAGAAATTATTTTCTAATGCTAGGGCAATTTAAGAATTCTGGATTAAGTTTCCTACTAAGACTGAGATGTGTAATATCCACCATCTGAGAGCTTTTTCAACACATTTGTTTCAAACATTTTTCGTAGTGTTGTCCTGTTTTAAACAAATAGGTGGTCCCTTGAATCTCCCCACCTGAGGACTGCCTGGTTTCCACGGCTTTATGCTTCTGAACTAGTTTAATTTTACTTCTTTTGGTAGATTCTGGTAGATTTATTTTACCCAGTAGAAAGTTTTCATCTTCTTCCATCTCTCCAGCCTGAAAAATATGCTGCTAACTTATTTTTCAAATAAGTGGCCTTCTTCAAGTATTTTTTCTCATCTCAAAGAGCAATGTATGTGGACGCACCTTTAGGTGAAATACCCCTTCCATTTTAGAAATCCCCTTCCCCATTCCATCCCCCTATCAAATCTGTACTTCTTTATGCCAGTTTTCAAATCTCTCATTCCTTCATCCTGCTTGACCCACTCATTGGTGGTTTTTCAGTCTGCAAATGGACCATCTTCCCAATATCCTCAGTGGCTCATTGCACTGGAGTTGTTTTCTGCTATGTGGTGTGATGCACTGAAGTCATCCTGTGGCCCCTGGCTACGGCCTAGAGGCTGTGGGTTAACCAGGTGTGAGTCCTGTGCTACCTACAGGGCCACTGGTGTCTGTCTTCCCTTCCTGCGGAGTAACGCCCTGTCTCATTGGAAATAGCTCTGACCTTTTCTCACTTTCAGCTACTTTTTTGAACTGTGGAGTTAGTTACAACAAAGGAGCCAAATGAGGATGTGGGGCTTCCCTGCCCTACAGTCCGTGAGTGCTCCATAGCCCCCAGCTGAGGAACTGCCTTGGGCAAACTGCACATGCTTTTAGGGTGCTTTTCATGACCTTAATGTGGCTCTTCAAATACATTTTTTGGTAGCAGGTGTTACCCAGTCGCCTTGGCATAAAAACATTGATAGTGGACTTTGATATGTTATATATGTTTTTGTGTCCTTTTAAGATATAATCAAGATGTATCTCTTTTCTTCTTATTGTGGTAATTTACGATTTTTCTGTCTAGATTGGAGACATAAAAACTGCGGAAAAATATTTTCAAGATGTTGAGAAAGTGACTCACAAATTGGATGGACTACAGAGCCAAATTATGGTTTTAATGAACAGGTAGATAATTTAATAGCTAAATAAAACTTCTTAAAATGTAGTTTTACAAAGTATGCAAGGTGATCATTAAGCTACCCTTGAGACAATCCTGTTCTCGTTCTCTCTTTTATGTGACTTCATCTGTCATAAGTGAGACTGACTGGCATACAGACTCAGGAGATCTCTATAACTTGGTACAGTCATATTATCCTGCATTGAAACTGCAATCCTTCTGTTGATTTTACTAAGCTTTTTCTCATTCTTTCAGGCACCGCATATTTTCGCTGTGTTTTTTCAATATACGTTTGCATAAATAACTCTTAGGAGAGGAGAAGTTATTTTGGGCAGTTATCTTACAGTCAGATCTGCCAGGAAAGTACTGCCTGGTAGCATTCAAAGGATGCTTGAATACACTGTTGTAAATCGAGCTGTGTGATGGGGGACTCACTTTGCAATGGTTAGCACATTGGCTTAATATATTTAGAAGATACTATTCAAAAGTGCTCTGAAAATTATATGGCTAATTTCATGAAGAGAAGTAATTCTGGGAAGAGAGTATCTGCATTTAAATTAATAAAAACACAATGAAGACTGTTGCTTTCGGAGGCAGAAAATATAATAGCTGAGTGATCCAGGTTGTCATTCCATTTGTCTGTAAATCAGTGTCTCCTTCACACTGTGAAGAACAAATGTCAGAAACTCTCACATCTGTAACAGGAAAAATAAAAAATGGTGTCCATTCCTTTTTAAATGTATTATTACCTTGGGTTTTTGAGGAGAACTCATTTATATGTCACTTACTTTCCAGAGCATTTCTCTACCTTGGTCAGAATAATTTTGCAGAAGCTCATCGATTTTTCACAGAAATTTTAAGGATCGACTCATCAAATGCTGTGGTAAATCTTCAAATTGCTACATATATAACGAACACCTAAATTATTCTCGTAATACTTCATGCATGGATTTAATCAGTACTCAGAGTATGCTCAGAGCTTTACAGAAAAATGGGATGTGGCATGTGTGCCAAAAGGTTTTCAGTATACCTAAGGATAAGATGGAAAATGGGATGGGAAATTAAGAACCAGCCTGTATGAAGGGCATGAATACTTAGGCATGCATGTAGAAATTCTGAGACACTCTTCTTTTACGGGATCCTAGCAAAAGCACTTTTATTTTGCACTCACTGTTTTTAGCATAGACTTGCATGTCAGAAAAAGAAACGGCAGCTGCCAACATGTATAAAATTAACTTGATTTCACACAACATTGAAGGGATATTGTAATTTTAAACATGACATTTTTAACACGTTGCATATCAGAGCCTTGCGTTCCTGTCACAAGCTGAGATCAAAGAGCTGTTTATTTACCTTTGGGTTTTCTACAGCTGGCAGTTTTCAGTGCATGGTCATGTAAGAGTGTTCCTGAGAAGTCAGACAGCTTACCCATAGTAATCTGCTCCAAGGCCATTTACAGACTGAAGGGACTGAGTTTAAGGAACACATGAATTGCATCATTTTGCAGGCTGTAAAATAGTGTATATTATAAATCACATGAGATCAGTAAGGTTTCCTGAATGCACAGAAAAATATTTTTTTCTAAAAGGCCATGTTCGTCCTTTATCTGCAGCTTTCAAAAAATATGAAAGTTTCTGCTGCTAAACATGTTGTATCACTTTGTACTGTTGGAATCTTTCAGTAACTCATAAAACCTGTTTTGTGTGGTAAGGAAAATGGAACCTGACTTGATCGTTTATGATGTATTTAGACTGCCATATCTGCTGGTTTTACGTGAAGTCAGTTGTAGATGCTTTTGTGATAAGAATATATCTTCCTGTTGCTTATGTGGACATGTAAGCCAGAGAGAGAAAAAAAGCACTTCTGAAAATATAGTGAAGTAATGTAAAAAAAAAATCTATGAAAATGACTGCATGTAGAGGCTCATGTGGTTTCTGAAATTTGTTTCACTTAGCTTTCAAAATTAACTGACTAATGTCCTATATTATTTATATTTCATTTTTGACTCTGTCTTTTAGAGTTTCAGCTCTTAGAAGTCAGCAGGTCCTACTGGCAGAGGGTAAATCTTGAGAATTATAAGAAGAAAAGGATAGCATTGTATAATTGATAATGTATTTTAGTTTTGCATACACATGCAGAATAGTAATTCTTAGCATACAGTACATATGTTGTCACTGCAGATGCTAGACTCCTTTTCCTTCTCTCTCATAACTTGTAAATACATACATATATATACGTATTTACAAACACACTATTTATTTACAATATGTTTTTCACTAGGCTAACAACAATGCTGCTGTTTGTCTTCTTTACCTGGGGAAACTGAAGGATTCCCTCCGGCAGTTGGAAGGAATGGTTCAGCAGGACCCTCAACACTACCTACACGAGAGTGTGCTCTTCAACCTGACTACCATGTATGAACTGGAGTCATCTCGCAGTATGCAGAAGAAGCAGGCACTTCTAGAGGCTGTAGCTATCAAAGAGGGCGATAGCTTTAATACTCAGTGTCTCAAGTTAGGATAGATCATTTCCAACGAATTTTTTCCAGCAAGGCTGATTTTTTAAATTGTATATACTCTTGCTAATGTGTAAATGTGAAATAAAATCTATTCAATTATGAATATTCAGTGGCATTACTACAGAACCTGTCACCTTTAACAGGCCTGTCATTGCAAAGACTTTGTGCTGACTTAGAGCCAGCTTCATCCCTACAGGTCTGTTACTGTCCAGTTACTCCTCATTACAGTGCACTATAATATATATATATATACACAATCAACTACTCAGATTTTTTTATGAGAAAAACTGAATTTAACCTTATATTTATTATCTTGATGATTTTCCAGTAGTCAGTGAGCAAACCACATGAGCTTATTTTGTCAGCTAGGAGTTATTGACAGAATATCAGTATGTGTATTACAGAAAGGAAATTCTGAATGCCCCTCTCTTCATTTGCTTCTACTGTGTGTGCCTCATTTTGTCCCCATCAGACTCCTGAGTATTACACGTTTGTGTGTCCGTGTCAGAGGAGGCTGCTTGATAACCACCATTCAGAGTCACAGCATGGCTGAGGTTGGGAGGAACTGCTGGAGGCCATCTGGTCCAAGTCCCAGTAGCACAGGGACATGTCCAAGAGCATAGGAGGGAGTCATACCATCCTGCACAGCATCAGTTCCCACAGCATGGGGGACTATACTAAAGGGTCTACCTGTCCTTCCTTGGTTTTGTGTTACTGTTAAATCTTTCAGATTAAAACATGTGGATTGTGCAAAGCTGCTCCACTCTGGCATTCTGCTGGGTAGAGAAAGGAGCACTGCCAGTTGGAGTGGAAACAACAGATTTCAGCTCGGTTCCTCTCCTTTCCCATTATCAGGCGAAAACACTGAGCACGAAGTATTTCCCAGGGAAAATGATGCAGAGCCTGAGGCAGAGGTTTTAAGGGTTAGGCCACATGGAGTAGAAGCAAATGGTGTTCAGGACACAAGGCAGTTACCAGTGATGCAACAGTATCAGCAGACACTGATTTTGGCATCCCTCAGAATACAGATTTTTGGAATCACAGTACCACTGTGATACCAGCGTATCTCACATCTCTGCCCACACTTCTCCCTTCATCTGTATTGTAAAGATTCAATGCAGGTACTCCCACTCATACATGAACACAATATATACATCTGTTCATAGGGGGGTTTTATTGCTTTAAGATTTAATGTTTAGCAATTGGACTAGTTTCTTGTCATAAATCACTGCCATGGGACAATTCTGTAAGTGTGTTACATTTTTTAATACCATATCCATCAATTAATTCTCACTCCCTTTAAATACCCCCACCTGTATTTTAAGTAACCAATAACTCATTTTTATGCTTGTCCATCTGGAGATACTGTACAGGGGCCAAACAGTTGTCCTCAAAAATCAGGTTGAAAACTTCTGCAGTCTAGACATGCAGAGATATAAGGATGCTTCAAAGTTGCTGGTCACCTGAAAAGACATAAGCCTACAGCTTATACAGAAACAGAATTTGCTCCATTTTTACAGTATATTTCTGTTTGACAGGCCATACTTGTACACTGAAACAACAGCTAGTTATGTACCCATCAACTGAAAAAAAATTAAAGCAGTTAGTATTTCTGTTTCTGACATGGCCTCTAGGTTGAACAGCTGGATCTGAATTAAACTTGTGCAGCACCTGGGTAGACTTGTCCTAAGGTACCACTACTAAACTCAAAAATTAAATATTCAGCACCACCTGCTTCAGCTGGGTTTAAACACCATTTACATAACTTTAGTGAGTATTAAAATAGTAAATTAAAAGTAGTTATATTGGCATTATTCTTTATGAGGTTTTACATTTGTTTTAAATGCTGCTAGGATTTTAGACAAGGTTTAACAATAATTGGACAGATTCTCAATTTGCATTGATAACTGAGTTGAAATCACTGTAGTTTTCATTTTGTTACAGTTGTTAATGTGATCAGGTATGTTAGTCCCTGTACTCATTTTGTTATTTTAGTAGTATATTTTCTCCAGCATAGATCCCTTTTCTTGGGCATGAGGTTTCTTTGGAGATAAAAATAACTCCTCTGGTATGTGACAACCATTGTTCTGAAAGACGTTGAGAGCACTGAACAATTTACCAGGACATGTAGAGATAGGACAAGGGGCAACAGTTTTAAACTGAAAGAGGGTAGGCTTAGCTTGGACATACGGAAGATATTATTATTCGTGGTGTGGCACTGGAATAGTTTGCCGAGAGAGACTCCTCATCCTTGGATGTGTTCAAGACAAAGGCCGGATGGGTTTTGAGCAACCTGTTCTAGTGGAAGGTGTTCCTGCCCTTGGGAGAGGGTTGGACTAGATGATCATCCAAGATCCTTTCCAATCCAAGCTATCTTTAATTCCCATTAAAATATTTTACAGTAATATGTAAAATAATACACAAGAGATGCACACACGTTTAGCCGAAGTGTCGTGTTGTATTGCTGTACTGTTGCCTACGCTTTCAGGAAGCATCATTTGTCTGTTCCAATGCTAAGTGAAAGTAGCATGGTCCATCATCATCCAGCATGCTGAAGCCACTTGCCTCTTTACAACTGAAGTAAAAAGCTTCCTTTTTGGTTCTGTAGTGCCTGATACTGCACATGTAAATGACAGTCTCTATTCTGATTGGCAGAGAATAAAAATTTATTATCCTAGTCAGAATCAAATAACCATTAAAAAAGAAGCACTCTGAAAACATAATCCCTTGTTCTCCAAATTTCTGTACATTCTAATTCATGTGTATTACTACATAGGTCTCACTTTAGCATGTTTGCTGTGTTCTTCTTAGTAGAAGCTTTTACTCAGATAAAAATGCCATTAGAGGAGACTTGGACTGGGTGACCTCTACGCTCAGTGAGCCATTAAACAAGTGACATCCTGGTAGACTTGCAGAATAATTAAAATTTAAATGCAAAGGCATATTATCACTGCTGGATGTATGCAAATTGTTAACTGTTTATGAAATGCAGGAAAGACTCAATGTCACTTTATGGTTTGGATTTAACACATACAATTTAAGTGTTTGACTTCCCTATATTCTGCCCATTACACATCCGAATGCTCTATATGATGTTAAAACATTAAAGCTAAGGACAAACTTTGTCCTCAAAACATTAATTACACCAGGCAATCCTGTTAAATGCAATGAATTCAGCTGAATTTAATGAGGGTTCCTGGTGTAAATGAGGGCAGAGCTCAGTTCTAAAACACAGCATGCATATGTCATCTGGCTAAGTGAGAAAAGCTGTGGAAAGCAGAGCCTGAATGCACTGATTGTTGTATTCAAATCCTAAAGCTTAATGTGCCTTAACAGAAGTTTTGCATTTAAATTCCCACTTTTATTAAAAGAGGAGAAAAGAAACTGTACTTCAGACATTCAGATAATTACATTATGCATAGAGACTCTGATCCTCAAAAGAACTTGAGCATCTATCTGACATTTCTAATACCTAACTGCAGTTCAGGTGATAATGGCATCCCCTTACCAGCTGGTCATTGACGTTTTCCTGGTGCCTCAGTTTTCAGACTGGACACGTTGAGTGTTCCCCAAAGGCATGTGCAGACATGCCTGAAACTCCACAATGGACTTCAGCCAGTGTACTGGAAAGGATGGTCATTCCTTCACCTACCCCATCCTTCATGTCAGCAGGAGCGCGTTGCACAAGCTGGATGAGCTCACTGACCTGGTGGAAAAACTCACCCAGCCAGCAAACACCCTCTTCAGATACATCTTCATCCTGAGGCTTTCAACACAAGGATATGCTGGGAACTACCATGCTGCCTGGGTAGGCTGCTGGGTTTTCTGCCCTGTAGGCCTAATAAGAGGTAGAGAGACAGCCCCTCTGTGAAGCCTTTGCTGCAGGTGTTTCGCAAATCCAGTTGGAGAGGGCGATAAGCGGGGTATGATCTGCGTGCACAGCTAAGTTATGTCTCTCATTTGTACGTCAGCTGATGTGCTTAATCAGCCACATGCGCTGGAGCCGTCTAAAAGAGGAGTGCAGGATGTGTGGTACTGCCATCACCAGCTGCAGTGAGAAACACATCCCCTCACTGCTGCAACTTGCAACCAAGCAACGTGGGGAAATGGGACTGAAGCATCAAATACAGACGTAAATATATTTCAGACAGGCAGAACCACAGCAGGCAGGGTCAACTTCTCTGAGGCTGCTCAGGTAGCAACCTATATTGCTGCTGTCCTGAGCGGAGGCCAGGGAAATTAGATGTTAGAACAAGGTGAGTTTATCCAGTAGCTCACACCTGTAAGAGTTCAAAGGAATAAGCCATCCACCTCTTCCGCCCTGCTTTCTACCCACTTAATAAAACACTGAGGAAGAAATTATCTTACCAGCGAGGTACCTTACAGCGTAGGAACCTGCACAGTTTCTGGCATTTGAACAGCAGTTCTGTAGTGCTGAAAGCAAACAAGCGCCAGCACTAACTTTGAGGAAATGGTAGCAGAAAGCTGCTTTCTTGCTTAGTTCTCCCAGCCAGTTTGGGAATTAAAGATTCTCATCTTCAAGAGGTGTCAGAGATGGTCACAACCATGGTCTTAGGAAATAGGAGAAAGGTGTGGATGGGGAGAAGGACCTAGGTGCTGCCTTTCTAAGCTGTTCTGGATCAACACTTAGATTTTCTGTCCTAGATTTGGGCAGTCATCTGCAGATGTTTGCTATGTATGAGAGTCATTAAAATGAATCCACCTGAAAGGCAGAAATAATGGCTTACAATTTTCCCACAAAGAGGGGAAAAAAATTGGATGTTACTTTTTTGAGGAAAGGAAGGAAGCAGGGAGAAAGTTCCTCTTTGGCTTTGAAAAACTGACAAAACTGTCAGTACTAAATTGAAAAAACTGAAGTAAAGAGATGCAGAACTAGAGCTGTTTATTAGAAAAAAAAAAAACCCACAACAATTCCCCCTCCAAAAAAACAAACCCCACTATTTGCAATGCAAGATGTGAGCAAGTACTTCAAATTCTGGGACAGACTCCAGTGGCAGGCAGCAGGATTGAGCCCCTACCCAAAGCTGGGGCAGCAGCCTGTGCATAACCCGGCCACCACTGTGTTTATGCCTCACCACTTTGTTTTGTTACAGTGTCACCAAGGACAGCTTACCTCCTTCCCATGAACAGCGGGTCAGCTTTAAGTTGTCTGAATCATTTGGGAAAAAAAATAAGTCTGAGGGTGGACTCAAATCAAATTCTCCCAGCTCAAATGCCTGTGATCACAGGGGAAACCAGAGCCCAGAGCTCAGCTTGGCTGCTCTGGGCTGTGTCCGTGACCAAAGGCAATCCCAGAGCATACCCAGCCCAATTTTCTACCAGCCAATATTGACAGGCACAACAGTTTTTAATTGGTACCCTGAGAAGCAGCATAGAGAATGAAACAAAATTAATGCAGGTATCCCAGAGAGAACTGCAGCAGGGGAGGCCAGAATTGAAAGAGATTCACAGTCCTTCAACTATTGAATCTTTCCTCAAGCATTTTCAGTTGTGAAATTTTGCTTCTTTGCCTTATCTAGATATTTATACAGTTAATAAATAATGACAGCTAGAGACTCAGTTGCACAAAAATAGGTTTTTCAAATTGCAGGTATAGCAGAGTATGACCTTTTTGCAATCGCACAAAATGTTTTGGGAATCAAGCTGTAAAATCTCAATGAGTGCAGTAAATCAGATGAAATCTGCATCTTTGAGCTAGGAATATTCAAATTGTAACACTAATTCATCCCCCAATGAGTTGATCTGTTTATTTGGCTTCAGGAAATACAAGACAACTGGCAGTGACCCTATTCTCAGACTTCCTCCCCTATTTGGGGGGGAGGGGAGGGAATCTGAGAATTTCTATCATTTTCCCAGGAAAGACTCCCAAACAGACGATGTCATTTTCAAGCATAGCACAAGTCAGGTCTACAGCTTGGCCAAATATCTAAATCCGCAACTTGGCTACAAAGAAATATTCTTCAAAGCAGTGCTCAGCTTGCATCTCAGCCTTTATGTGCACTGGTGTTTGCCAGCTGATATTAAATGACTGCCTTTGCCAGGAAACTGTCCCTTCTCGTAAGTTCCTAGTTCAAGCTAAATCCTGGAACCAGAAACCTGGCAGGACAGCACCTGTTCTGCCAGTAGGACCTGATGCTCTGAGTACACGAAGATTTATACTTGTCAAGTTCAGCAGCCAGGACAGGCAGCTACCAGCTCCCACAGCTGCAGGTAGCAGCACAGCCCCTGCTCTCAGGCAGCCCAGGGCGAGACACCCACCACCAGCAGCACTTCCCTGCACCTATTTTTAGGCCCCCCCAAGTGGATGTTACTAGTTAACTACCAAATGGCCACGAAATGTCTTTTCATTAAAAAATCCAGCCAAAGAAACTTCCCCCAGGACATATTACAAGGGAGTGCAGCCACCAGTTTGCCCAGCTAAATGACTAAAAATCCTAAAGTCCATCCACAGTTTGCATTGAGTCCTCTTCAGAAAAGCTCTCTCAAGATGTTCATGAGACAATGGGGTATATGCCACTTTGGGAAATTTTGGATTAAAGCAGAAAATAATACATAGGTACCAAAAAAAGCTATCTTTAAACATCTCAATTCGGTACCATTTCTCCTATTTTTTTTTAAACTAATCCTGGAGGAGCTGAAATATTTCCCATGCCTGAGCTAATGCTGCCAATATGATGTTGCTGGAACTACTTACATGAATTTTCATACTACATCAATATACCCAGATTTTCCACTAGCTGTGGTAAAACAGAATCATGTTTTTGACCAAAAATCAATTTCACTTTGCACTTTTGGGGGCGGGGGGGAGGGAGAGGGGAGAAGAAAGAAAGAAAAAATGACAAAAATCACCATGAAAATAAACTGCATTTTTCATCTGAAGGAATGGCATGCTCTCTTTCCCATCTCTCTCCACTTTCCGGAATGTTTTCTATTAATATTAACATTTTTTTTTCTGCCCAGCTGTTTCCTCCCACTCTAATCTCCCACATAACCTCTTTGCAGGTGTGGAATCTTTACACCAGCCCCAAATTGCTTTTTTCCTGGCTGACAAAAACCACTTTCAGAGTGCAAAGCTTTCACCCTTTCAAAGACACCTATAGCACTAAAGGGCATGGACTCCAAAGTGTTGACAGTCAGACCCCCACAGCCCCTGCCACCTCTCAGCAGCAGAATGCATTGTGCTATGAAAATGATGAACGGTCTCCAGTGGGGTGATCGTGTGTTATTTTGACAGCCAGGAGATGGGAGCTGTACCAGGTGTATATATTCCTCCAGAGAGGCAACAAAACAAGGTGGTTCAGTCCTGCTTCCCAGGTCACATCCTACATCAGTGAGCTGCTGAAAGCAATTGCTGCGGGCAGCCGCTTTACTGTCCATCCCTCATCGCTGCTCCAAACTGTAAATCTCTCTTGAGGAGAACGCATTACCTGCTCTCTCTTCCTAGTCTAGTCGCTCCCCCAGCCTGTTAGGGGATGGCTGTTCTGTAAGTGGGGGTTCCTGAGGGCCCATGCTGCTGCCCCTACCTCTCCTTTTGCAAAGAGAGATCAAAACAGAAAGGCCCATGGGAGGAATGAACAGTCTCACCTTGGCTTCTGTTAAAAAAAAAAAGAAAACAAAAGCTTAAGAGGAGGATGAATGAGATTGGATACCAGGGACTGATCCTAGCACCAGGAGAAAGCAGTCATTTTACTTTACATTCAGAAACCCAATTTTCTGTGGCATATAAATCAAAAGAATAAAATCTGCTGCAGGCAGTAACTGTCATTTATTCCTGTAGTAGTACCTTGAAAAATCCCCAAAGTTTGTTCTGGGAGCAGGAAGCCCCAGTGTGCTGTACAAGAGGACATTCAAGTGCTCCCTTCAGACAAGTGGCACACAAATCCCTGAGCCAGTAAGGCACATGTCACAGCAAAGCCTCCTCCCTATGTGTCCAACTATAGCTAAACTTCCTACTTGCTCCTAACATCGATTTTTCAGGCTTATGGACCACGGCACAAAAACCAGTCCCGGCTGCATGGAGAGCTGGGTGAGTTTTAATTTTGCAAGTGTGGGTTGTGCCTGCACCCCCTCCCATAAAATGAGCCCACACTGGCAGACTGAAGGGTCAGCTGTGTCATCTCATCTATCTTGCAACCCAAACCCCAGGAACCATGGCTTTTTTCTTCACTCTTTTCAACTGTTTAGTTTAGTACAATTTCATTTCAAAATTGCAACTTCACTTTCAGAAATACTTAAAGAAATAAAACGCCTAGAAATGGTTAACAGTAATGCTGCTACAAAGTGAGGAAAACACTGTTACCTACTGAAGAAGGGCTGTGTACACACTCATAGGGAAGAACAGTGGGAAAGTTCAATTATCCATCATCTGCTACATTAGGAAGATCCAGGTAGGGCCATTTCAACCTCCTTCTAGAGCTGTTTATTTTGGAGACTGCAAGGTGGGAGCATGTATTATATCTGGCTGCAATCAGCATACAGGCTGCAGTCAGCTCATCATCCACTGAGAGCTGGAGCAAGCAGTACATGTGCCCAGCTGACATAATTCATCATCGAGAAGAGCAAATTCATCCCCAAACGCTCCAGTGCCCATTGCTGGGGAGCTCCATGTCCTGTGTAAGCACAAGGCATTTACTGAAAGCTGGCTTAGTGTGCCTAAGCCTACTCTTCTCCCTCTCACAGCTCTAGAAACTGAGACACACAGTCAGTGATTTGTCCCATGTTACAGAACAAATCAATGCCAGCACAAGGAATAAAAGCTGATTAACAATTACAGTAACACTGCTGTTCAATGGGTCCTAAATGTCAGCACAAGGAATAAAAAAAACCAAAAACAAACCAACAAAAAATCAACATACCTAGGTCAAAGTAATTTTATTAATAACTCACAAGAACAAATTGCTGCATTTTACTGAGAAAATCATAGCTTTATGTACCAGGGCAGAACTTGAAAAGCTGCATACTAAAATGCCGATTATGCAAATTTATCTTATGAACATTTTTAGACAAGAATGAAGCAGAGTTTATTTCCTTTAATTAAAACCAGAATCCTACGTAGTTCATTAGCATGGATTCTGAGCAAAATGAATATTAATGTAGCCCACCTCTCGCAATTCTACCTGCCAGAAATACCAAGGAAAAAAAGGTTAGAAAATGGATTCCTGAGCAACTGTAAATGCAACTAGCTAATGTCACTGCAAGGCTGCTGGCATCTTTGAAAGGTCACAGAGATCAGGAAAACCTTTTTGAGCGGAAAACGGCAAATAATACTACCACCTTCAAAAAGGCACGAAAGATCTGCGGAACTGCAGGCTGCTCAGCCCTGCTTCAGTGCCCAGGAATGTTACAGAATAAACCATCATGGAAGCTGTTCCAGGCACAAGAAATACCAGGTGATGGGGAGCAACCAGTCAATGCCAATTCACCAAGGGCACATTCTGCTTGATGCCGACTGCCAGGGGCAAGGACTGGCTCTGTGGCAGAGGGGACACCATAGGTGCCATTCACCTTGACTCCAGCAAGGCTTTCACTAGTGTGTCCCACACAGTCAGCAGCCTCACTGAGGATACAAACTACTGGGTGGGTGAAGAACCTTGGATCCATTGGGCTCAGAATAGTCTGTGGTTCAAGCTTAACTATCAGGTGGTTACAAGTGACATCCCTCAGTCACCAGAACTAGGGCAAAACATGTTGAACATCTTACTTAACAGTAGAGAGCCCAGCTAAAGGCACTGGTTTGTGCAGCCTGAAGAGGGGAAGGCTCAGAGGAGACCCAACTACAGTGTCCTACTAGAGCAGGGACTGTGAAGAAGACAGAGCCAGACTCTCCTCAGACATGCAGTGAAAGAGTAATAGCCAACAGCTGCAAACTGCAACCAGGGAGTTGGCCACGAAGAACAAATGCTTGGCATGGGAGAAGCTAAGTGCTGGAACCAGCACCCAGACAGGCTGTGGGACCTCCACCACCAGAGGTTTCCAAACTTCAGGGTCTTGAGCAACTTGGTCTAGCTTTAAAGCTGGCATAGTAATTCACAGGATTGGACTAAATGACCTCCAAATGACCTTTCAATCTAAATTTTTCTATGATTCTGTGATTCCAATTTCCTATGTAAATATAAGTTTAATCAGTGAAAAGTAACAAGGCACATCTTCTGATGGGGTTTCAGGATGTTCCACCTGTCAGGTCTTAGACACCATTACTGTGCTTCATCAGCCAGAAACTTCATATACTCTTTCCGAGCAGGAAAATCGTCAGCCGGCCTGTTGTACGCAGTCCAGACGGGTTCTCCAACAAACAGCCTCATTGCCTTCACGTAATTCTGCCAAAGAACAAGAAGTGACAAGTAATTTAAGAGCTCCTTTTCAAGAGATCTTCATCCCAAAGTTAAGGTTTCAATTGCACTTCTGCAGAAATTTTTGAAACTATTTCATGATGGACTGAAAGCTTCACACATTCCAGCAAAATTACAGCACTATACTGCTGTTCCTGCTCCCAGTGCCTGCAGTGGAACACTCTGGCACCTGTGCAGTGATACATTGTGTCATGATCAGTTCCTTCAGTTCAGGCAGAGCACTTGTCCCTGTTTCAAAGAAACCAAAACCATCCTGTCTTACGCAAACCTTTTGCACTGCATCCACAATACTCAGCAGCGCAGCATTTAAATCCTATTTGCTTAGTTAAACAGCAGCAACCAGAGTACCCAAGATGTTTACACAATGCTTTTAGGGAATACCAGAAGTGTCAAAGTCAGAGCCATAAAAACTGAATCGGGAGTGCATAAACTACCCAAAAAATAATGCTTACAGGAAGTGAAAAGTCTCAGATTCCAACAGGAAAAGCAACAGCCTCTAACACAGCTAACCAAAAGTATGCCTGGTGCAAGGTACAGCTGTGGCAGCACAAAATGGGATTTTACATCCTGCAGAAGTGCTCCCACCATGGGGGTATGGGGAATTCTCCTCTTCTGTCCACTATGCTACAGATTTAGACCCTACATATTCTGCAAAACACAGACATATGATTATCTTACACCCAGGTTCAGCAACAGTAAGAATAAAGTTAGGTACTGAAAGAACTTAGCTGCAAAATGCCAGAGTCTAGAAGCACCTGAAGTTTTTACTTTGAAGATGGCACTTCTGGAGTAAAGCTCCTGAAGCGAACAAATACTTAAGACTTCTTGGGGATTCAACCATAACCCCTGACATTTTGTCTATGCAAAGAAAAAGCCTTAGAATAGTAAATGTAGCTTATTCGCTGTGGATCTCAAGGTGCAGATGGGCAAAGTCGGGTTTTTCACCAAAGCAGCATCTCCCCTTTTCACCTGCATGAACACTGCTATCTGGACAGCTGATTCAAAACAAAACCACTCTCAAGGCTTCACCAGAGATGCAATTTCACCACAGAGGAGACAGCACGTGTTTCTCCATTTTGCAGGGGTAATGCCGAGGTTACAAACATGTTTGTAAAAGCCCACAGGAAGAGAAACACGGACCAGGACTATAAGTGCCAATCTCACACTCCCACTGACAAAAATATCTTTCCAAAGGAGGTCACCACCTGTGAAGCCAGCATCCAGCTTAGCACACAGTAGTTGCAAGTAGTGGCTCTGAACCTTTAAATCTTTCTTTCCCTGAAGGTGAATTTAACACTTGTGAAAAATGTCACTGCTGGACACAGACATGCTCTTCTCTCTCCACAAAAATACACAACAAGGCAACACAGAAAGATCCAGCTACACCTTGTCCACCTCAGCCAACAGCTGGGGCAATTGTGGGAGGGTCAGCCCAAGGCTTGATATGCTACAGATATCACGTGGCAATGACTTAAAGTTACAGCTGACAAGGAGAAGCTGAATTTGTGACCTGGAGATGAAAGGTTCAGATGCTGTGAATTATTTAGTATTTTTCATTCTCCTCCTCCATATTTAATATGTTTTGCTAATGAACTGCAAGTCTCAGGGCATGTAGTTACTAATGTGATATACATCCACAAAGATTCGTCAACAAAATTTACAGTAGTCTACATACGTTCTCATCCAGTGTAAATCGGTGGTATATGCCAGCAGGGAGGGTTATCATGTCTCCTTTTTCCATGGAAATCCGAATCCATTTGTCATCCTTGTCTCGAACATCAAAATAGCCAGATCCCTCTAAGATGTAGCGGATTTCATCATCGAGGTGTAAATGTTCTTCATAAAAAGTTTTTATCTAGGAACGGCAAATATTTCTTAAAACTACTGAACACAGGAAAATTGCAAAGAAATCTGGTAGAAACACACAGCAAAGCAGAGAAAGGCTTTCAAAGGGTTACTTTGTTTCAACTAACAGAGGAGACCAACATGGTTAAGATGGCCAAGCCAGCCAGCCAGCCCCTGTCTCAGGATAAGTCCAAGCAGGCTCCTACATTTCCTTCGGAGGACAGGAATTCCTCTGAGAAGAAAGAGCAGCTCTAGCTGTACATAACCATTCTCTGAGTAACAGTAATGCTTACGCCCATTTGAAAGAGAGATGGGTAAAACCTCCGAGGGCAGGATTTGGTCCTTGCGCTTGCTCAGTTTGATCATTTTGTGCTTTTTTCTTCCCTAACATGCAGCACCAAAACAAAGCTACAGATTATCCCCACTCTTTTACACTTATGTAGAGCTGAATTAGCTGCACAGGGTACTACTAGTGTCTGTGAAAATGCAGTTGCTGCCAAACACGGCCCATCTACAGCAATCTGATGTAAACAGATGCCTGCCCACACACAGTGAGACCCACAGCTTCAGGCTCTCTCATCCAAGGCAGCGGCAGCAACATTCTCTTTTTTTCTGGAATGGTGAATTCCTCATACATGCACAGAATATAACACACATTTTAAAAGTTCAGTTAATGGAGACCTGAGAGGTTTTGTGCACAGTGAGCAGTGCAATGCCAGGTACCATCACCACCTGCTCAGGTCTGGATGTCCTTGAGCCACACTCCTGTAGATGTCCTTGAGCCAGAAGTGATCCAACACAGCAGGATAAGCAAAAGTCCCTATATCTTGTAAACAATGGCCCATTCTTCTGTCAGATAGAGCCTACCCAGGCCATCTACCTAATGAGTTACTACCTAATTTACCTTCTCACCAAGACAAAACCCATAGAACAGAATGGACTTAAAACAAACTGGTAAATGGAAATTTAATAAAAATATGAAAGTGTCATTGGGTTGCTGTCCTCAAGTCAGAGCAGCAAGCCAGCAGCACCTGGAGGCTGGGATGAGAAAGCTCCTTTTAGGAGGCTCACCTGAACAGTGTTGAGCTGTTATGAAATTGTCAAGGAACGAGCTCCCCAAGGTAAAAAATCTTCTTGTACAAGGAATGTACCCCTCCAAGTCCACGGGGTTAACACTCACTTTAAAAAGACGTATTATGCAAGCAGCCATTAAGATGTAAAAGCCTTCAAAGCCCAGGCGCAGCTGGCAGCCACTTGCCTTCATCCCAGAGAGGCTCTCCGAGGACAGGTCAGCATTGGTGGAACTCTCCTGGTAGGAATCTTAGTTTTGAAATGACAGTGATGGAAATGATCCTCAAAACCTTTGAAAGCAAGCTACAGAAGCAAAAGACCTCTGCTATCTTTAAAATAATATCAAAAGCTCTTTTTTAACGTTAAGGACTCCGGTACAGGATGTATTTTGGACGTGGAAGCCTCATCCCCGTGTCCCGCTGGGCTGTGCAGGTGTCACACGCTGGCCGCACGCTCCGGCGGCAGATGGCGCAGAAACCCGCACTGAAAGCAAAGTTTCGCCTACCTTTTCCTCATAATTTGGAAGCTTGTCTTTATGTATGGTCACTATATCCATCCAAGAATAATTTTCTGCTCTCCGAATCTCTTTCAAGCATGGATCAGTCTCATAGTTATCAGCATCCAACTAAAAAAGTAGGCAGAAAAAAAAAAAAAAACAAANGTACACCACGCCGAGGCGGCGCAGCTGCTCCAGGCTGACGGCGCGGTTGGGCCGCTGCCGGTGCGGCGTCCGCTGGTCCTCCTGGGACTCGTCCATGTACCAGGCCTCCACCATCCCGCCGCCACAGCGTCCCCGCGGCCGGGCTGGCAGCGCGTCCCGCCCCGGCCAGGCTCCAGGGCCCGGCGGCGAGCAGGACGGGCCCGCCCCGCGGCCTGGGGCACAGCCTTAAAGGGGCGCCATGGGCCGCTCCAAACGCGCTGAGCAGGATGCGGTGCGGAGCTTTCGTGTGAGTGAACAGCTCCGCGCTGAGAGCCCAGAGCTTCCCCGAGAGAGCGGCCGGGGCTCGGGGCTTCTCACCCGCACCACGCCCCCGGGGTAACCGCGTGAAGGGCCAGAGTGTTGGCATCGTGTTTGCCCTGGCTGTAAAGCTCTGACGGAACGTAATGCTACGTCTCAGGCTTACAGGCCTGCATTGAAACCCCACAATACAGAAAAATAAAAAAAGTTAGGAGAAAAATAAAGCGGTAGGACATGCGTGCACACAGAACTTGTGCTGTCTCCATCCACGAAGACACATCCTCAGCGTTCGCCCGAGCTGGAGTGAACAAGACACCCTTGGGGTATGTTCCCTCCAGCCTCCACACTTCTGAGTCCATGTGATTCTATGGTTCTATATGGCAAATAAACCAACAGCCAGCTAAGCATGATATAAGAATGGACAGACAACTGAAACAACCCCTCCTTAGAATTTTTCTTCCTAAAAAGTTTTATACTTACCAAAGTGTCTCAACCACTACTATTCCAATTCTTATTAAGAGGTACCAGATCTCTTTAATGTATAGTATTCATGTTTAAGCACTACTGGTTATCAAACAGATAGAAGCTATGCTAAGGCAGATGGAGGACAAGGACGTGTTTTGGGACAGCCAGCACTGAATATCGTGGCTGCTAACTGCCAATATTCTCCTAAAGTTGCAGTTCTCTGAAAAGAAGACTTAACCATCCACCATCCTCTGCAGGCCCTCAAGCCCCTGTTAAGTCCTTTTGAGAAGTACTATTTGTTTTACATCCTTTAATCAGCCTTAATCTTGTACCCTTCCTCTCAGCTTTCTTCTGTCCCGAATTTCCAGAATAAGAAAAAACATTCATATCAAATTATTATAAAACTCCATCCTATTGGATTTTCTATTACAATCTACCTATTGGATTCAGGTAATCAAGTGGCCTAAATTCAGTATTACACAGTTGTTATGATTTACCCAGCACTATTTTACAACAGTTTTTCCAGAGCTTCTGCTTCAAAAAAATACTGATTTCCATACAGTAAATAGGATTTACTTGATTAACTGAAAATGTACAATAGGCAAGTTACTAGAAATGTGATCAGGGTGGTAGGTCTCTTCTTTGCAGTAAAACTTCTAAAGTAAATAGATAATTGTATGCATATATACAAAGAAGCAGAGGGGGCAATCCAATCAGTGCCCTCCTTACCCCTCCATGAGCTTCATTGTGCAGTTTTGGATGAGAGAAAAAAATAAAAATCCTCACTGATCTATTGACTACTGGATAGCCAGTTTCCTCCTCCTACCACAACCACGTGACTGAGTATGTAAAACCTCACACTTTGCCTCAGGAAAGATAAAGCATGAGACCTATTAAGTAACGAACTTCTGCAGCTCTAACCATCTGTATAGAAATTAACAAATACAAAAACATTTCAGTGAGTTCTAGCTTAAGCTCTACTATTCAGTGATACGAAGGTACCATATAGAGAAGTTGACACAGATAACACAACAAACCTGTTTGCTTTTCCTGTATCCTTGCATAGAAAATAAACCCATGTTGATTACTGGTAATTACTCTCCAATTCAAGTGCACATTAGCCATTCCATTAATCTCATAATTGACTGGAAAAACCTAAGTCAACACTTGAGATCTGGAAGATATGGAGAAGCTTATCATCTTCTAGTCCTATTTCAGATGAAATGGTCAATTACTACCTCTGGGACAACACTGAAGAGGAACTAACAATGCTAATGAGAACCAGTATGCATTAAAAAAAACTACTTAATGGAAATGGGAAGCCAGAGGCGAAGAGCTTGGACATGAAGCAGGTAGAGAGAACAGTAAAAAAAATCATTGTTCACATTTTCTTGTGACCTGGCTTTTTCTTTGTTCATGCTACCCTGCAAAATAACATGATAAAAGAAAGCTACTGGTGCTGTACCTGACACTGTGAGGCACACAAAGGTCAGTGCTACAAGCCCATCTGTGAAGCAGTTATTGCTGGTACCAGAATGCCAGAGCAGACCAATGAATATCCGTGTTAGGTGACCTCCTACCAAATCAACCAACCCCAAAGTCTGCCCCAGCCCCAGCTATTTCGGGCTGCAATATATACCTCTGTACAAAAAAAATAATTTATTTCACTAAGAGAAAAATACAGAACACTTCAATTTAAAATTACTTCTTCAGAAGCCTGTCTTTACGGTGAATTCATAAGTACCCAAGACAGCTACAAACACCGACCACAGCCCTTCCAATAGATGGAGAAAAAACAAATATTCAGTATCATCAACTAAATATTGTCTCAACTGTAAAACAAATGCAATAGAAGAAAATGTGGGGTTTTCCTTCCCAGAAGTTAGTTTATATTTAGTGCTTCAGGCCAGAAAGAAGTACAGCTCAAAGTTCAACTCCAAAACAATTACAGCAGTTCAAGTTGTTGCTGTCATGTTAGGCCTTTTCCTCCCAGTGCAACAGTCTCTAGTCCCAGGACATCAGCACTTTTGTTTACAAGCTCCTTCTCTTGCCAGTCTATCAGCTTCTTCATTTCCTTGGAAGCCAGCATGACCAGGAATATGCATCTGTCAGGACAAAATATAGGAGTGTTAGACATGGAAGAAACCAGGAACAAAGTAGATACCTGAAATTTGATCAAGCAATGCTCTGTCATTGATAGTACAGGAGCATCTCCTCAAAGGTCCTCACTTAACACTTAGCCCTAAGGTGTTCTTCCCAGGGATTTTCATTGTCTCCCTTCCTCTAGGGAAACTGTTGCCAAACTGTGAATATCATCTTTACAGGAATTAGTGAATAGCATAAGGACCAGCTAACCTATCCTTTAAGAAATGCACACAACAGCTCCAACTCAAAATTCCCACCTTCCCGCATTCAGTGCTTAAACTGAGTCAATCTTTCCCCAAAAAGCCAAAGACCTCTATTCTATGAAAAGCCTTGGTAGTTACAACACTTGCTTAGGATATAGACGTAAGATATTAAAAGATCCTCTCAATTTTCAGATGTCTTAATTGTCCATCCATCAATTAGGAACTGAAAAAAGCTTTCAAGTCTAAGCCCATCCTTGTCAGAACGGTGGAGTAGGAAAGTGAAGAAGAAACTCAAGCTTGCTGTTTGCCAAGATCTGAGAGCGGACAAGCAGGAAGTGTGCGTGACATGACATTAGATTTACAGGGCAAGGTTTTGGTACCACATGGGGGGCTGTAGGTGTGGATTCTGTGAAAAGACACCAGCAGTGCCCCTACATGAGAGTGAGCCAGATCCAGACAGCTCCAAAACAGACCCACAGTTAGACACAGCTAAGCCCATCCGCAAAGCTGATGGCTCTTCCATGATAACATGTTTAAGAAAGGGTAAAAATGCTGCACGACAGCCAGAGAAAAGAGTGAGAATATGTGAGAGGAACAGCTCTGCAGACACCAAGATCAGTGCTGCACGAGGAGGTGCTCCAGGCACCTGAGCAGACATTCCCTTGCAGTCTGGGGTGCAGACCATGGTCAGTCAGCCTGTCCCCCTTACAGCCCAGGGAGGGCCACGGTGGAGCAGAGATTCGCCTGCAGCCCATGGAGGACGCTGTATGCATACAACACTCCTCCTGAAACAAAATTCTTCCCACATTTTTTTAAGAGATTCAGCTTTAAGAAGTGAGTATAAAGGAGTATCTTTTAATTATGTAAAATATTCCCAAAAACAGCCAAGCTGAGTTGGTCTTTAAATTTTTACACTTTCTTCTCAATAGAAGATAAGAGTAGCTATAGAAAACTCTAGTCAGCCTGTAAATTGCAGTCACCAACTCTGTAACACAGAACAACATGAATATCTGCAATAAATTCCCATCAAAAAATTGCACATTAAATATCTACATGATCCTGTTTTCCATAGAGTAAAGACAGAAGCTGAGTAAACATGCCATTAACAGCTGCAGAGTCAACTGTACACACATTTTCTCAAATCAATGGTCTTATGCCACAAATAAACTAAAATTTAAGAGGCAAAGGAATATATTCCCTGAAGTGTTAAGCACTGATATTAGAGGTTGCAGAAAAATACATTTTACCAGAAATACCGTATAGAAGTTGGTTTACTTCTTTACTGGAGAGCAAAACAACTTAAAAAATGTTATTTTAAAGACCTTTTCAGTTTTTCTTAGAAGAAACACAGTTAAGGTACAGAAAACTAGAGTTAGTTTATTTGGGGTTACACACGCTCAGTTTTCCCAGTTCAAAGACACTCATGTGATTGAGTTACTCCAACAAACCAGCATCCTAAAGAGTTCTGAAAACCAAATACAGAAATTCAGCTATGACACAAAAAGACAGTTATATCCTAAGGTTAGATTTCCAAGAACAGAAATTGCATCTACTGACAGCACTAACAAACTAAAAATAATTATTGCAGGCATTTTCTAAGCAGTAATAAGAAACAGGAAACAAATACAAATATTCATTTAAATAAATGAAATAGTGGTTCCAAGAATCTAGGTTATGTTGCTAATTTGCTTTAAACACAACAAGCAGCTTCTCTGTATGTACAATACTGTGCTCTACAAAATTCTTAGTTGAGATTGCACTTCTAAGTTTTTACCAGAAACATGTTTAAGATGTCATTAAGAATAAGAAACAAGGAACTTACCCACTGAATTTCTATGTCTTTTGCTAGATTATCAAGTCTTTCAAAATCTTCTTTATTTATTACACTTCCTCCTGAACTTGTTCTCCAGCCATTTGTTTTCCAGTTGTCAACCCAGCTCGTAATACCTGTGCAAAGGGAGAATCACCATAAAAGCGCTATTAAAGAAGCCAGCAAGGATCAAGATGGAGTCCACAGCCTTTTAACAAGACATTAACTCTGTACAAAGTCTCAGGCAAAACCACTGGAGACAAAAGATAATTCTTGTTTGGTTCTCTGCTGCTCTCTTTCAGGATTACATTTTTTCATTATTATCCGAATTACCCAACCATGTTTTCCTGGAAAGGTATTTAATTTAAAAACTACAATCTCATATATGCATTGAACACAAATTATCTCATGAACTTCAATAAACTGCAGCTAAGGATTTGCTTGATGATACAGGAAGCAAAGTTTACTGCTCACCAGAGAATTTTCTATATTACTCCTTAAGGAAGGATTTTTCTTTTTTTTAATATCTTTGCAAGCGTAGACAATGTAAGACATCCTTTCTGCTTTCATGACCCGAACTAAATAGGAAATCGCCAATCTTGCACGCAAAACCTCCTAAAAACCCTCCTAAAAAACAAACTGTGTCCATTTGTACTTAACTACAAGCCTCCTTCTCTGGTATTTTTAAATAATAACTCCTAGACACATCTACAAAATAACTTCGGTTGAACAAGAATGGAACTTGCACCTCAGTGACCCAAAATGCAAAATGAAACTGCAAGTAAAACCAAAGAGACTAAGACAAAAACTAAGAGTAAAAGAGCAACATTTAATTTTCAACCATAAGTTGCACTAAGTTTTTGTTTAATGTTATTTCAAAAAAATCCCACAAAATCAAATCTCCAAAGCGATCTGGAAACAACAAAAACATTTACTGCCTTTGTAAAATTGAGAAAAAAGAAGAAAAAAATACTTATGCAGTTCCAGATTATCACAGGAAAAAAATCTGAAGATTTTGAGGAAAGAGAAAAAAGGTTTTTTCAGAAATTAAGTCTTATTGGCTGCTTTATAGAGAATAAAATTAAGTTTTCCAGGGCTCTGGATGAAGGTGAAACTTTTAACACATACTCTGAGCACATATCATCTCTGGCTAGTCTTCCAGTGTAGCCTAAAAGTTTGGAAGCAAGAGAACTTGAATGTACTTCACAGGTGTGTGTTAAAGACAGCCTCTCTAACCAAGCAAAACAACAAAAAACCTACAGGTTACCACACCAACTTCCAAGTAATTTCCTGACTACAGCCTTAACAGCCTATACATGAACGACATTTTTTCTAGATTTTGTATCACACTGAACATCTCAAGACAGAAATCCTGTTGTTACTTCTGTCAGCATTTACTGTAACAGACACTTTGACTGCACTTCTATTTCATGCAGTTAGCAGGCAATGCCTGATACTCTCTCAAGTTTTCTCCCAAGCAGTCACGAGTGATAAGTTCTGCATTGTTTTCCCTACACTCCTCTCTCCAGGACTCAGAATGTTCTGTGGGTCTTATGTAATGAAAAAGCAGTGTCTTTCAGTATCAGAAAATTTAAAATCATTAACTTACCATTAATAGTAAACTTGCTATCAGTGTAGATTATTAACTTCTTGATGTTTTGACTCTTGGCTTGCTCTATTGCTTTGCAGGCTGCCTTAAGAACATTTCAATACAAGCACAGTTCAGAAATTATTTTGACCACATGGAATTAAAATCCCAACCAAGTACCTGATGCTAACACAGAACTACAAAGAGTATTACTGTAACCTCTCCACCAATGGTTATCAACATGTTTCAGTGTAGAGGATCCCAAAATTACGTATGCAGATGACACCTTTATGATTCAGGCAAAGAGGAAGGCACTTAAGTTTCAATGGCATACAAAACCTCTTAACATTCTCATGTTCAACTCCATACTGAAGGAGTAGCTCTCTGACCCATTTTCTAATTATCAAAACCTGTATCAACACCAAGGCATTTTCTCCAAAACTTTAAGGAGGAAGAATTCATATCAGTTCCAACAGTCTGGAAGCCTTAACACGTTGGGGGTTTTTTTTTTGGTGCTCTGAAATATAACAGGGAGAAGTGGCTGGGTGTGGATGGAGAACTGAAAAGCTCTTTAGTGACAAGTTTGACCACTGGCATACCAACACCACCTCTGATTGTCTCTAAAATGAACTTTGTAGTTTTTAAGCAGATCAACTGCCCATTTCAGTTCATCTCCAAACACAGAATGTGGGATAGCAGCAATACCATAATTAAGAGGAGACGAGAAAGGAAGACTAAATCTGCTGTTGCCAAGAGAAGTTAGTTCAGGAGCCTAGAATTGTTTTTAATATTTATCTAAGGATTATGATACTCTGATCCTGCCATCATAAGAAGCTGACTCTCCTCTGAACCAATACTCAGCAGCCCTCACTCTAAGGTCTGAAACATACACATTAAAAATGAAGAGGATTTACAGAGATTTGAGAGCCAGACTTTCCTAATGTAAGGCTGTTTAAATAGCTGTGCTTGGTGACATCTGGGTATTCTCAAGGTGAATTACCTTGTTCAAAGCCAATAAAGATCAATAAAACTTGAAGATAACTATTTGTTTGAAGTCATAACTCTGGATATTTTGCATGCTTCCCTTAGAGCTCCATGCTGGTTTCCGGAAACCAGAGTTGAAATAGGCATGAAAGTGCAGCTGCAGTCTAACATGAAGAAGCATTTCAGGACATTTGCTACTTACATGGATTTCTGCTCTTTGATTAGTCTGCCGTCCAGGAAGTCTTTCACTGGTATTTCTGTGTCCAAAGAACAAATAGTAGATTAATTATCCCAAATATTCAGAATGATGTATAATGGCTACACATTAAAAAAATAAAAACCGGAATGTTACTTTTGTTTTTATAGAAAAGGACGAATGGATATTCTAGCTGTAGCTTTCAGCTGCTTATCTGGACCTGACATCAATATGACATTACATTTGTCATCTTCTGTGCACACCGACTTCTATTTTAAAACTGTCCACATTACTTGAATTCTAGCTTCAGCCCCCCAGAATATTATTTCCGGTTGTTTTTTCCCAGAGAAGCTGCTTTCTCTGTTCCCCTCAGTATCTCCTTTGTCTCATAACACTGTCATTATGAGTCTCAACAGCAGAGTTTCATATTTAAAAGGGGGTTGGTATTGTAAATCACATAAAAATCAAACAGAATATATGAATTAAAAAAAAAATCATTGAGCTACTTACAAAGGGTGGCCTGGTCCCCAGTAGACACCTATTCCAGCACGTGCCCTATTACGTCCATTACCAGTGCAACAACCATCTGTATAAACAACTGTAAAGTCACCTACAAAAAAATTACCAAAATCAGAAATTCAAGCACTTCTTCAAAAACATGGACTATTCAAGATGAAAGAAATGTTTGCCAACCTGTTAATCCCCAAAACTTCCCTCTCCAGAGAGCCCTCCCAAAAGCTAACTGCAGAAGCCATGTGAAGTAGCAGCGCAGAACACCACAAGTCCCATTGCAGCCTGACACCCTCACTGCTGTCAAACCAGTCAGCCTCAAGAAGAACTTCTGCCCCAAGTCCTATACTTCTCACTACAGTTCACGTCTTCTTCAAAATTTCCCAGCTACATCAAAATATCTAAATATAGTCTGTAACCCAGACACACATAAAATTACACCTATAACAATACGATTCAGTGTAATTTTGATTGGTTTCAACTGGTATCAACATACAGCTTAAAGACAATGTAAACAAATAAATCATGACTCATGTTTTCATTTCAAAAAGAAATAATGGGCCTGATGCTGCCACATACAAACCTCCCTAAAAGCTTTCTACTTGGTGCTTATCACAGAGAGTAAAGAAATGAAAAGAATTAAAGGAATGATCAAAGACCTCACCCATATACGAAAACTTATCTTCACTGATTCTTGGCGTCGAGCACACTGAGTGTACTTCATCGTGTTTTGCACGCTTTGCAATCTGCTCTTCATTTGTAGACTGCTCATATGGCCTTTTACATGTACTGCAACACACGATGTTTAATTCCGGTTCCTCTCTCTGGCTACTACCTTCTTGTGTTACAGCTGGTGGACCAAACGCCCCTTCAAAAAGAAAAAAAAAAAATAAAAGGAAGTTCAGCAAAATCAAATTTTATTTGAAATGACTGCTTCTAAAGACAACACCTGTTAGCAGCTATTAGCAATGTTAGTCTGTTATCTGACACCACCCCGAACAATTACGCAAAAAAACCAGAATATACCAGTCATTCTTCATCCTAAATCACATCGAAGAGAAAACAAACATGCAAGGGGCCCTGCAGCCTAAGACGGACACAGAACAAGCAACGCTCTCCGAGCACCCACAGAAACACTTTCACTGCACTGGCACATGCATCGCCGTGCCCGGAGGCTATCGCCACGGCCCTGCGCCAGTGACGGGGAATGAACAGGGGCTGGTGCCCGCGTTTCGGCAGCAGCCGCAGCGCTGGCACAGCCGGCGTGCAGAGGCAGGCGGGCCGCGTCCTGCCTCCCGGCTGCCCCGAGCCCCCGGCGGGGGCCCGCCCGCCCTCCTTCCCTTTCCCCCTCCCGGGCGCCGGGCCGCGCTACCTGCCGGCTCGGGCTGCTGCTGCTGCGGCCCCGGGAGGCCAGCGCGCACGAAGGTCCAGGCGTCCTTCTCGCTGGCGAACTTCTTGAAGCTAGCGAAGGGGAACTTGTTCACCTGCTCCTGGCACTCCGCCCTGCAACAGAGCGGGCAGCGGTGAGGCCGGGCCGGGCGGGTTTCCCGCCCCACCACGGCCGTCGCTTACCAGGTGCGGTAGACGCCGGTCCGCCGGCCCTTGCGCACCGCGTAGAACATGGAGCCGCCCCTGGGGACAAAACAGGAGTGGCTGAGCACGGCCACAAGCCAGCGCAGCATCGCGCGGCCCCGCCGCCATCCGCGCCCCTCCGCCCACCCCGGCACCGCTGCGCCTGCGCGGCCACCGCACTCACGGGAGCGCCGGGGCCTCCTACGGGCCGCCAGGGAGGCCAAAGTACCGGAAAATCCCACGGCGCGGGGTTTTGTACGGGTTGGCTTTTTTGTTTGGTTGGTTTTGTTGCCTCCCTCCGCCAATAATGGTATTCTAAAAACCTAAATCAGCTGTTGTTTTGGGGGTGGGGCACGAGATGTGTGAGGTCAGAGCAGCTTTGCAGAAACCACCTCATTCTGGAAGCCCCAGTTTCTAAAAGGCAAATGAGACCTCTCAGGTGCGTTGACATGTTTAGCACGTCCAAAAGGCTGGAGCTGAACAAGGTTCTCATCCTGCTGTCCAAGGGCTCCAGGACTGCATGTGTTCCAGCTGAGCCCTGTGCAGAGGTGGCCTCTGGAGTGAGAAGAAACACCTTCACAGAATCGCAGGATCGTTAGGGTTGGGAGGGACCTCTGGAGATCATCTGCCATGGCAGGGTCACCTGGCGCAGGTGACACAGGAGCATGTCCTGGTGGTTTTGAATGTCTCTAGGGAGGGAGACTCCACGATCTCCCTGGACAGCTGCCACCCTCAGTGTAAAAACGTTCTTCCTCATGTTGAGGTGAAACTTCTCATGTTTTCGTTTATGGCCACTACTCCTCGTCCTGTCACTGAGCACCACCAAAAAGAGTCTGGCACCATCCTCTTAGCACCTGCTTTTGAGATATTTACGTGCACCAATGACGTACATTGCCCAAGCAGGTTGAAGTTCAAACCGCTGCCAGCTGCAGCCATATATCCTCGTATTCAGACTGTCATGTACCGTGAGCCCAGAGCTGGGAGCTCTGGGTATGTGCCAAATTCGGTACCTCATCTTCTGACAAGATCAAAGTAGCAAAGATGGGGGCACTGGTGTGGCCACCTCCAGAAACAGCCCAAGGTATCCCAGCTGCTGTGTTTTCAGCTTCCTCATAGCTCTATACAGATCCCTGTGACAAAGCTGACCACATGGTACCAGATACGCAGAGTGCTGTGTTCAGATTTACAAGGGTGGCCCAGTAAAATGCCAAGAATGTGAAACACTGGTGTTAATTTTGCTTTCTGTTGCAAAACCAGCAAATGGGCTCAACATTACTATGTGTATTATTACTTCTCTTTAAAAAAAACCCCAAACCTGAGGATCTTATGTATTTGACAGGCCTTGGTGGAACAGAGAACAATTTGGTCAGGGTTGTATGAAAATATAATTACTGTATTTTTCTTGCTTCTTCTAACATATTCATGAGACTTCATATACTCATAGCATCCTATTGCTGTTGGGATACTTTTGTTACACATCTGACTAATTTATTCTTTCCACTTCTTCACCCTGCCCATTCTGAGACTGCACAGCATAAGAACCTTATTAATTGTCATAAATGACAGATGAGGGTTGGCTTTCGTATATTCATGGACAGTTGATAAAAGGGGGTTGGAATAATAAATTGTTCATTAAGATAATTTGTTATGGGTTATGGATAAGTTATATGTTGTATTTCACCAGTTCTTCATAGGACTCTGTAAGTTCCACTATGTTGAAATGTTATGGAATGTTTTCCCTGTTGAAAAACCCCAGTTGTAATGCTATAAATGTTTAATTGTAAGAAATTCCCATTAAAAGAATAGGGGCAAGATGGCTGACGGGTGAGGCTGGGGCTTCCAGAACATTCCCTGGGAAATGTCAATCAGGGTGTCAGTTAGGGAAGGGTGCCTCCCAATCCTAGCACGGAGCATGCCCCAAGGGGCAAGGCTGGAAGGGATGACCCAAAAGGGGTGGATGTGGAGGCAGGCCCAGGACTATTGGGCCCAGGACTATTGGGCAGAATGTATCCAGACCCCCGACTGACATCCCATGGGTGTAAAAGAGGCTGCACAAGCCCCGAGCCTCGTGCCTCTGGCCAGACCCGCTACGCACCCAGTGCTGCCATTTTGTATTGTAGGTGTCCCCTATTGTTAATTTTGTTAATAAATCTTTAAATTTTTATAAAGTGAAGCGTCGTTCTTCACAATCTGGAGGATCGTCCGGGATAGGTTTGTTATAGATGACTGAGAGTAAATGGCTTTCGTATATTAAGAGACATTTAAATAAGGAAAAGAGTAAAAGTTATTAATTATAGATGTTGAGTTAATTAGTTCTAAGTTGTAGGATGCATCCTTGTTACGGTTGGAAAATATATTTTTATAGTTCTTTGATTGATGGTTGTATGATGTATTGTTATGGTTCTTTGAGTAGAGTTTGTTAGTTTTATATGGTTAAAATGTTATATAATGTTTACCATGTTAGAAATCCTAGTTATGTAGTTATAAAAGTTTAATTATTTGAAATTCCTATTAAAACAATGGAGGCAAGATAGCGGACGGGCTAAGGTGAGCTTCCAGAATATTCCCTGGGAAATGTCAGTCAAGGGAAAGGGTACCTCGCAAACCCTCCACCGAGCAGGCCCCCAAAAGGCGGGGCTAACAAGGCCAGCCCAAAAGGGGCGGATACGGGAGGTGGGCCCAGAGTCATCGGGCCCAGGATTGGATAAAATCAAATAAAATGTATCAAGACCCTTGATTGACACTCCCAGGGCATAAAAGGAGCTTCACCAGCCCCCAAGCCTCATGCCTCTACCAAATCGGCACGCACCCAGCGCTGTTGTTTTGTTTCACAGGTACCCCGTTATTTTTAATTAATAAACCTTTTAAAATTTTAAAAATGAGCTTTCGTTTCTCACAATCTGGGGTCTCGTCCGGGATCGTTGCCACGCCTTGACGGACTCGGAGGGTCTTGGAAGGGAGGCGCGCCCCGCCACCTTTTTAAGGCGGCCCAACTGGGCCCCTCCGGGCTTCGCCGGGGGACTGCAGGCGACAACCCCGAAGAACAGGAAGGGACCTGCGACACAAAAACTCCCCGACGAAGGAAGAGAGGAGGCGCCTCCTGGAGGAAGCTCCCCTGTTGCCCCATTCGGCGGAGCAGCCCTAATCCCGTGCACGTGGCCCGCTTTTGAAAAGGGGAGGGCAGTAAGTAGACTGCGGGGGGCGAGGTGGGGGGCCAGCGATTGTGAGCGTGGATGTGACACGGGCCGGCAGCTCGGACCCGCGAAACAAGTGTGGGCTTCTTCTAGCGAAGGGGCGAAGCGAGTGAAAGAGGACTGAATGAGGGGTCCCCGGGGGAAAGTCTCCGCCACGAGTCTAACGTCCCAATAGGTGAGGGTAGGGCCGGGCGGCTTGGTGTGTGGGCCCCTAGACCCTTGTGGGCCGGCACACTAGGTTTAGCCCTTGGGCTACGGCTGGCAGCAAGGAGGGTTGGGTTTTCAAGGTCTGTATCTCAGAAAAGGGGGTCGGGGGTGCAAGTCTCAGACGGGGACCCCCGGGTAAGGAGCAGGAAAGATAGGGATACAAGTTTGGTGAGCAAAATCCCTGGGAAGTGAAATCGATACAGGCCACCCGGGAGAGAGAGAGCGAAGTGAGTTGAGAACGGAGGTAGTGGTCCTAACCCAAGAAACTGGGGCCGCCTCGGAGAGGTCCGGGGTGAGGCGAGGCGGGGGAGCGGATCCTCGGGACTGCCCACCCGAGAATCCAGTTAGCCCGGTGTGTGGTCTACTTTATTTGAGTTGACGCCGGTATTCTGTTCGAGGTAGTTGCCACCATTGTGCCTCAAGGTGGTTGCCATATTGTGTTTAAGTGGTTATTCATTTGTCCCAAGGACAGGCGTCCCCATTTTTGTTTTAAGTGATATCATTTTGTCTCGGGAGAGACATTATTTTGTTTACGACGCACGCAACAGAAAGGGCTGGATATTGTGTGAGTGAGGCTGCAGCCGTGTGACGAGTGTGAAGACGGGGAGGGAATAAAATTCTTTTAAACCGTGTTTGTCGCTTGGGGGTTGCGAGTGAGTATGTGAGTGAGGAGAGTGTGTCCTTAACATTTGAGAGGCATTTTTCATTTTTTTTCGTTCGGGAGACAATTTTGTTGTTGGGCGGGTCGCGCCATTTTGTTTTAGAGCAAGCGGCTCCATTTTGTTGTCGGGCGGGTCACGCCATTTTGTTTTAGAGCAAGCGGCTCCATTTTGTTGTCGGGCGGGTCGCGCCATTTTGTTTTAGAGCAAGCGGCTCCATTTTGTTTAAGGGCGGTCGACGCCATTTTGTTTAAGGACGGTCGACGCCATTTTGTTTTTGAGGTAGTTGACACCATTTTGGTTCAGGGCGATCGACGCCATTTTATCAGAAGGTAAACGGTGCTGTTTGGTTTTAAGACCAACAGCGCCAGTCCATTGCAAATGAGCACTTGAGACTTACCACTGACACAGGACAAGTACCTTACAGAAAATTGGATGCTCTTCTCCTTCCTCCACCTCCATCCCCCCCCCCCCGCTCCTTT
>VZTF01003814.1:0-26644 GCA_013397755.1 Cnemophilus loriae
CGAGGGCAACCTGGTGAGCTCTGGGAAGACGCTCAAGGATCTCATCTACGACATGACGACCTCTGGCTCCGGCTCCGGTACGTAGGGTGCCCTGCAGGTTTTGTGCCAGTGCACGTGGCCACCCCTCACAGCGGCGATGGGGCTTTGGGTGCTCTGCTTCTGTCAAACTGCAAAAATTCAGTTCTTTGTTGGAAGGGAGGAGTTAAAAAAGTGAACTCAGAAATCAGAATCAAGTGTGAAACCCAGCGCTGCTGGCTGATGCGACATGGCTGATAACGAAAGGTGCTAAACTCACCTGAGTGGGTCAGGATGCTGCTTCTGAAATTTTTCGTGTTTCATAGCAGAATAATGTTCCTCCAAATTCTTGTTTTGAGCAGAACATCCATCTTTTTAACATTTATTCCATTTCTGATATCTCACCTACTGTGATGCCTCCATTGCTATTAAGAACTTGTTAAATGAAAGAAACCTGAAAATGAGGTGGGAATTCACAAATCCCAGCTCATTTGGCCAGTGGCATGTCTGGGGTGTTTAGCCCAACTTTCCCTAACTAGAACTTTTATTGAAAAGTATGTAAACTATGCTTTTATTTATAAGTGAAAAATGTACAAATGGTGCCTAATTTAATTTATTTCCATGAGCTCCATGCCTCTGAGGATTAAGTTGTTGTTCTTCCCTAATGCTTTTTCACAGCTCTAATGAGCAGACTTTGGCTTTATTTATGCTGAAGTTTTAACTGTTCCCAGCCATCCCTGAGCCAGGAACAGGACTGGAGTTGAGTAGAGCCAGAGCCCCACACGCCAGGGTGATTTGTTCTGATTTCAGCCAAAATCAAGGTCACAGTTATTTAAAAAAATAGGAAAACAATTAATAATTCCTTGTTTTAAGTCCCCAACAGACACAGAATCAACTCAAACCAGGCAGGGTTTGTGGCCGGCAAAGCACAGTGGAGCTGCTATGATAATTTATTTTTATTTTCAAAAATTTCAGCCAGAGCAGAGCAACTAATTGACTGCAGGACAGCTGCAGTCTGTATCAATCCAAACTGAGTAGTTCAGGCCAAATTTTAAAACTTTTACTGGGGTTTTAAAAGCTTTTTTTAATGTACAGACACTGGGAAGTAACATTCAAATGTCTGATTTGAGGAGATAGTGGTTGGGAGAGGGTTTTCCCTTGATAGTTTTGGAAAGCACAGCCATGCGTGCAGCTCAGTGGGGTTTGAAGGTCCCAGCTGAGCTGTTTCACAGGTACCTGTCTCTCCTTTTAACTAGGTCTGCCTCTGCTTGTCCAGAGGACCATCGCGAGGACTATTGTCCTGCAGGAAATTGTGGGAAAAGGACGATTTGGTGAAGTCTGGCGTGGGAAATGGTGCGGGGAGGATGTAGCTGTGAAAATCTTCTCCTCCAGAGACGAGCGGTCCTGGTTTCGGGAGGCAGAGATTTACCAGACGGTCATGCTGAGGCACGAGAACATCCTGGGCTTCATTGCTGCTGACAACAAGGGTAAGGCAGCACGGTGTGCGCAGCACCACGGGGCTCCAGCCTCTTAGAGAGCTTTTCCAACCCAGATAATTCTCTGATTCTGTGTGGTGGCCTTGGCAGTGCTGGGATAATGGTTGGGCTCAGTGGTCTTAGAGTGCTTCCCAACCCAAATGATGACACTCACTAAATCCCGAGTGTCTGTCTCAGAACAGCTCTCCCTGCCCTCACTCCCACCTGAAACACGACCCTGAACCGCATGGCTGCCCTGAGCTCCTTCCCGGTGGCACAGCTGGCACACTTGCTTGCTTGCATTCCCCAAAAGGGGAAGCCTTTCCCTAGCTATTATTTTTAATAATCTTGCTCCCTCTGGCTAGATAACGGGACGTGGACTCAGCTCTGGCTCGTCTCCGAGTACCACGAGCAGGGCTCCCTGTTCGACTACCTGAACAGAGGCACGGTGACGGTGCAGGGCATGGTCAGGCTGGCGCTGTCGGTGGCCAGCGGCCTGGCCCACCTCCACATGGAGATCGTTGGCACGCAAGGCAAGTGCTTCCCTCCCACTTTCCCTTCAAGTATTTTAAGGAGCTTCACTGTTCTCTGAAACATTTATGGGTGACGTGGTATCGTGAAGTGTTTTCCAAACTGTTAACACCAGGAGGAACAGTGTGAGTGTGAGTGGTGCGGAACAGACAGGGAACAGGGACGTTACCTTCCCACTCCATTGTCTGCACTTTACCCATGCCTTTAAAGAGATGCCTATGGAAGCAGCTCTGCTAGAGGGGAGTGAGCGCTAATGAAGGAAAAATTAGGAAAAATTTCTTCTTGGAAAGGTTTGTTCACCCCTGGCACAGGTTGCCCAGGGCAGTGGTGGGGTCACCATCCCTTAAAGGACTTAAAAGCTGTGTGGATGTGGCACTTGGGGACATGGGTTAGTGGTGGCCTTGTCAGTGCAGAGGAATGGTGGGACTTGGTGGTCTTAGAGAGTTTTTCCAACCCAATCCATTCAGTGATTCTGTAATTTTCTAACAGAATTTGGAGGGTGAACTTCCAGTTTCTTTTTTTGTGTTCTATTCCTGAAATACAGATATTGAAATAAAAATGCCCTTAAAGTTTTCTTTTGAAGTTGACATCATTTAGCAGAGCTTTACTTGGTTCAAAATAGGCTTCAATATTTCTATAGGGTATAGTAACGAAAGCAAATAAAACTGTTTTTACATCCTTGCTCATTATATTAAAATCCACGCTGTTGTTATCAAAATTGGAGGCGGTTTCTCTCACTGTGAACAGGGAAGCCAGCAATTGCACACCGGGATCTGAAATCCAAGAACATCCTGGTGAAAAGGAATGAGACCTGCGCCATCGCCGACCTGGGGCTGGCGGTGAAGCACGACTCGGTGCTGAATACCATCGACATCCCCCAGAACCCCCGGGTGGGCACCAGGAGGTGGGTGAGGCAGCTGCTGGCCTGGCTGCACGGGGATGGCTCCTCACAGCCCTGCCCTCCATCGGTGATGTCCCCTCCACTCCCGCACCGGGCAGCGATGGCCGCAGCCCCACGGGGTGGGTGGCTGGGGGAGGAGGTTGCAGACCCTGCTGTGAATGGAGCTCTCTGCCCTACATGGGGCATTGTGTGCTGGTCACCCTGGTCACCCCCGGTGCTCTGGGCCTGCGCAGGGCACAGCTGCCAGCACCACAAGGGGTCACGGGGCCCCGGCGTGTGGCAGCACAGCTGTGGCCTTTTGTAGGAGCTGCCCCAGCAAACTGACCCTGTGTGCCCTAAAGGTACATGGCCCCTGAGATCCTGGATGATGCGATGAACATGAACATCTTCGAGTCCTTCAAGCGTGCAGACATCTACTCTCTGGGGCTGGTGTACTGGGAGATAGCCCGCAGGTGCTCTGTTGGAGGTGAGGCTTTGGCCTTTTCATCCAATCTCGGATCTGTTTGGGTTGGAAGGAACATTAAAGCTCATCTCGTTCCACCCCATGCCATGGGCACCTACACAATAAATCTTCCCTAGGAGTCATTGAGGAATACCAGTTGCCTTACTATGACCTTGTGCCTTCTGATCCTTCGATAGAAGACATGAGAAGGGTTGTCTGTGAACAGAAGCTCAGACCAAGTATTCCAAACCAATGGCAAAGCTGTGAGGTAAAAACAGTCTTCTAGTTTATTCTAGGTTTATTTTGTAAGTTTTTTCCTCTAGTTTTATTTTGTTATTTATATTTTGAAGTTTAAATTAAGGCAGAATTTTTCAGTGAGAAACAGGGTACTCAAGGCCCAGCTTCTCCTGAATTTAGAAGCTTCAGATATCTAGTTCTCCTTCAGATCAATACAGAGAAAACTCTTTGCACCAAGTGCTCAACGCTGTCCAGGGCAGGTCTTAATTGATGCTGCTGCTGTTGTGTCACTGTTTCAGAGAGCTGCACTTTATCTCCCTATATTAAAACCAGAAAGCAGGGGGTGGTGGTTGTATCCCTGGCTGTTGTTTGTCCCACTGCAGACGCTGTGGTTTTATCCCTGTGGTTGTACCCTGGGTGCTGTTTGTGTCCCTGCAGACACTGGTTGTATCCCTGGCTGTTGTCTGTCCCACCACAGACACAGGCTGTACCCCGGGTGCTGTTCGTGTCCCTGCAGGCACAGGTTGTAGCCCGGGTGCTGTTCTTGTCCCTGCAGGCACAGGTTGTAGCCCGGGTGCTGTTCTTGTCCCTGCAGGCACAGGTTGTAGCCCGGGTGCTGTTCTTGCCCCTGCAGGCGCTGCGGGTGCTGGGCCGGGTGATGCGGGAGTGCTGGCGTGCCAGCGGTGCCGCGCGTCTCACCGCGCTGCGCGTCAAGAAGACGATCTCGCAGCTCTGCGTGCCCGAGGACTGCAAAGCCTGACAGACCTCCCCACGGGACGAGAGGGGAAGGCGTTCTGCTCTTCATCTTTCCACGTGTGATAGTATTTTTGTTTCTGGTCTACCTCAGGTGATGTGGGTCGGTAGTGCGGTGCCCGAGGCAGAGACCTCGAGCGTTGTGTTCGGCCGTGGGACGAGGCAGCTTGGGACTCGTAGTTCGGGTTTGGTACAGCAAGTCTGTGACTTGCTTTGGTTTTTTGAGTAAATCAGACACCAGTGAATTGCAGGAAGGAGCTTAAGGCATCATGACAGTGTAAAAATACCTTTTGCTATTGTGCTTTTCATCCTTGTCAGACCCCCAATGTCGTGGAAGTGTCTGGTGTTGGTTAAAGCCTGTTTGTGAGAGAAATCTCATGTTCTGTCCTCAAACCAAGAAAAAGACCAAATTAACCCAGCCTTTTACCTGTTTTTTTACAGGAATCTGAAAAGGGGTTGTCAGTAAATGCATTTTGAATTACTATATTTATAACTACCCAAGCAATTAAAAAAGATGGAAATTCCACTAAGTGTATATGTTGTGAACAAAACCATTGAGTCAGTTCCCTAGTAACATTTATTTTTATTGTCTCAATTTCACATACAATATCATGGTTAAAATTTGAGTTGTTTTTACTCTGTCTTTTGTTCATCGAACAGATCAATCAAGGGACAACTTTTCTTTTGAACAGTTAGTAGGAAAAATAATAGAGGCAATACTTTTCTGTTAGCTATGTACTGATGGAACAGGAGAAATCCTACCTAAACTGAGAAAATATTTATTTTTAACATCTTTCAAATTACTGGTAACATTTTTTTAGTGCCTTTTGACGTATTAGGGGGAAGCTTTAACAAAAGCCAGTGCAGCCTGTTCAGAGGTTTCTTACAGAATTCTGTAACAGCACCAGGCTGGTGATGAATTCTGACATTTCCGCTCATGTTTCCATGATATCACAAGCCAGCAAAGTGAGTTGTTTTATTAAAACTCACCAATGTTCTGTCACCTTGTGAATTTTGCCCTACTCCATGGCCCACATATTTGAATATAGTGTTGGAACATTTTTAATAGGCAAAATTAAACATCTTATAGTCTTATGGTCCTTTAAATGTTTCTAAATCCAGCTGGCCCATGGCAATTAAGCCCACAGATGTTTCCAGAATAGCAAGGCTTTGCAGAAATCGGATGTGGCTCCCGCAGCTCCGTGGCAGGCAGCTGTTGGCTGATCAGAGTGTGTCAGATCAGTCCTAGGGGCAAAATCTCTTGACTGGAGCTATTGCGGGGAAGAACGAGTTAAGCTTTTACTGAGTGCGGTGGGCAGTAGTGCCATTACTCCGAGTTTCATCCTGAGTACTCACTCATCCTCGGGACATTGTGGCTACTTCGTGGCTGTTAATTGCCCGTGAATAGGCTTTGATGCGATTTACCCGTTTGCACGGAGTTTAGTCACTCCTGCCTGTCTCAGACAGCGCAGGCTTTGTGTGCTCTGCAGCCCAGCAGTGCAGCCTATTTCCCCTAAGACGCTGGCAGGTTTTTCTCCGGTCTGGTTTATCAGATGTAATCAAAGCTGTCTTAGAGATTCAGGGCAGGCTGGATGGGGCTTGGAGCAACCCGGCCCAAGGCACGGAGGTAAAACGAGACAAGCGTTAATGTCTCTTCCAGCCCAAACCATTCTGGGATTCTGTGATTCAAATTCTTACGGGCTTCAACTACACGAACTACTCCGTGGAGCTCAGTGATGCGGCTTTGTAGGCTGTTTGAGGGGTAATTTTGGCAACTGCATGATCCAAAGCCTGGTGCTGACTTGACTATCAAAAAAATTTGCAAACCTAAGATCCAGCATCTGTATGTAACTTAAAAAAAAAAATATCCTTATCTTAAAAAGGAAGAATCAGAGTTTTATTTTTTAAGTGGGAAAAGAGTTTCAGTTTTCAGTTTCCCCCCTGGAGTCTCTGAAAATTATTGACCGACCCGGTAGTTTGAACAAGTGTGGGTGGAGGATGCTCAGGCTCAGCTATTCCTCACACGGGTCACAGCTCCAGGTTAAATGCTTTAACCTTTTCCCTGGACATATCTCTTGGCATCAGACATTGTGGGCTGTTTACCCTGGCTTTTCACCTAACTCAGTATTGTTGCACTGGTTTTCTTTTCTCTTTCGTTGTTGAATGAATGTACATTTTGATGAACTAAAGCTGAACGTAACTGAGCCAAGGGGCTGATGTTGTTGTATTGAGCTCTGAAATGTTTGTAAACTCTACACTCCTTTAGAAAAACACCAAAGAACCCTTGTTTTAGTGGCCTTTCCCCTCCAAGTGGGTTTGTCCTGTTCTAATTTAAGCACAGAGGTTATGCCAAGACATTTCTGTGCAGTTTAGGGAGGCTTAGGTTTCCTCAGAGTTTACAATGTTCCCGATAATCTTCACTTAAAGCACAAGTTCTTAAGCTCATGAAAATTTTCAAGGTCAAGGATGCTCAAAACCTGTCACCACATTCAGCCTCTGCTAATTGATGCTTCTAGTTGAGGGGAGTTACCAATATTTTATAATTTGCTTCTTATAACAATCTAAAGTTTAATGCAAGGATTATGGACTGAAAGGGAAAGTTAATTAATGTTTCCTGTTGCACCTAATTTTTTTGTGTTACTTGAACTGCTGCCCCCAGACACTCCTTTAGAAATTCAGGCTGTAATCTCCTCTGCACTTCCTTACTTTTATAATTTGCACTTAATCAAGCTCATTCCCTCATGTGACACTATAAAGAATCCTGCAATATTTTAGTCATTGCTGTGTCATTTCTTTGCTTGGTACTGGATTCAGGAATTATAAATAAATTTGTTTAGAAATACACCCAGACCCTGCGATGAGCCTGAACTTTGAGCAGAGCAAGTTCTTCTTCTCAGTCCCCGTCTGCCCGGAGCTCCTGTGCCGAGGGTGGGCTTGAGGCTGTCCGCAGCTCCCCCTGGCTCCTGGGAAGGAGGTGTTTGGGTTTCACCGCTTGCCTGGGGACGGTGTCGCAGGACAGGGACAGGAGTGGCACTGGGGCTGCTGCCTGGGGCGAGGGGGGCACCGCAGGGAGCATCCCCACGGGCTGTGGTACCCCCACCCCCAAAGCTTTTCGGGAAAGACGTCCGTGTTCTGCTGTAACAGGTGGAGCAATTTATGAATGTACAGGGAATAAGCATTGAGGTACAATATATTTCTACAGAATATAAGAAATGTGCAATAAATTGTAACGTACACTGAATGTATTTTTGGCATAAATGGACCAGATGTATTTTGAATGTAGCTATGACATTGTGTCTAAACCTGCTGTGATTCTCAGTCCCTAAGAAACACGTGTCATGTTTTGTCAATCTACAAACCACTTCCTGAGTTGTCTGTTTTTAAAAGAAGCATTAGTATTTTATCTGGAACACTGTAATATTTCTGAACTAAGTATAGCAGTGCAGTGCTCAACTCCAGCCCTTGTGTTGTGAAATATCTGATCTATGTACACGGCAGAGTTATTTTTAAAACTATTGCTAAAGTTATTGCTTGATATTGCAGCTGCCTGGATGTAAATAATGGTTTAGCTGTTGTATTTTGTATGCGGATTTGGGAAAGACGTGTCAATTTTAATAAATTCAGCATACTTTGCCCTTGAGTTCCCATGGCCTGAAACTGTTCTTATGTTCAAATTGTGAGGGGAGAAGGGTTGAGCCTGTTTGAACAAGTGGAAACCTTCACTCGAGGTCTTGCACCCACATCAGTGTGAGCTCTCACTGAGTTCCCTTTCACACGAGACTCTCTGATCCTTCTCTTCCAGCTATTGAGATTTTCAGTGGTGTAAACCTGAGTGGGACCAGCACACCCTGAGCACCTCAGTTCTGGAATCTGTATGCTTGAAAATTCCCCTGACGTAGCCATAATCTGGGAATTTAAATCAGGCTTTATTTTAATTTAAGGCATATCAGAATGAAATCTGCCATGCTGTGACCCAAGAAACTTCTGTGGCTTTTGAAGGATACCGTGGGCTTCTTTTTTCTTAAAAAGACCTTTGTATTATGGCAATTACTTGTGAACTCTCTGGTGCCTGCACATCTCCAGGAAGGTGTCATTGCCTCGGTGCTGGCAGTGGCCAGGCCGTCGGGGCTCCGGAGCGGTACCGATGGAGCAGCAGCAGCAGCCAGCGGCTCATCGGTGAACATCGGCTGCCATCCCCTGGCCACCGCCGCGCCGGGTGGGTGTCTGTCGCACAGCAGAGCTGCGTGCTGCTCTTCCAGCAGCCGGAGAAATTCCTGCCTCCCGGGAGACGTTCTTTTCCAGCACACCTAGGCGGAGGAGCAGCTACCGCTGTGAGGCGGGTGGGTGCTTCTGTCCGTGGATGCTGAGCCCCGACAGCGGCATCCCGGCCCAGCAGAACACCAGGCTGACACCTGGGGGGAGGTGTTCGTGACACAGCGCTCGGTGGAGGGGTTGGCTGTGAAAGAGAAAGGGCTAATTCTTCAATTTCTCGTTATTAAGTAAATCGACTACCCAGAAACTACTGGTGTACGCTTGGCAGCTAAGGAGAGGAGGCAGCTCCCGAGCCCCCGAGGGCTTGTGTCCCACAGAGGATGACTCCTTCTTTCTGTCCGGGTAAGGTGATTGTGGGCAGAAACCTTGCAGGCATTGCAGCCTCGGAGGGATGAGTGTTCCATCGCTGGAAGCGTTCAACGCCAGGCTGGACAGGGTGTGGAGCAACCTGGTCTGGTGGAAGGCGTCCCATCACTCCAGCCCTGACACAGAGCTAGCGCCGTGCCAAGGAGGAGGCTGGGGCAGGGCACCCGTGTGACCTCCCCGGACATGTGTGAGCCGCCGCAGGGCTCCGCTCTGCCTCTGGCTCGGCTCCGAGCAGCTCTGAGCCCGGCCGGGGAGGAGCAGGCAGGCTGGGAGGGATGGGTGCGTGCGGGTGTGGGGAGTGTCTGGTGTGGTGTGGGGTGCGTAACGGGATGTGGGGTGCGTGTCGGGATGTGGGGTGCGGGGCTGGTGTGGGGTGCCTGCTGGGGTGTGGGGTGCGTGTCGGGATGTCGGGTGCGGAGCTGATGTGGGGTGCCTGCCGGGGTGTGGGGTGCGTGGCTGGTGTGCTACACAGGGAGGGACGGTGTGGTGACACACCGCAGGCAGCTCGCACCAAGATGCTGCGTTGTGCTCTGATGGAAGGTGTTATTTATTTCTGCCCTCAGCTTGTTCGCAGATGAGTCACTGGGTTTCAGGAACGTCAGAAAGGGCTGCCGGAGGAACCGAAACGCCGTTTGTTTTCAAGCACTCACCGAGGTGACCGTGAGCAGGAAAAGGAGAAGAGGCTATGAGTCACCCACTCCCCGCATTGCTCAGTGTGCCTCGGCAAGTGAGCAGATGACACCCAAGGGCGCAGATGGTTTTCTCAGGAAAAGGGAGAGAGCTTTCCCCCTTGCCTGCCGTGCTTTTTAAACATCTTTTTTCCTCCCCTTAACCCAGAGGGGTTCCCCCAAGGAACTCGGAGGTGAAGGACAGACATCTAAATCCGTTGTCGTGGTGCTGCTGTGGTGTGTGACACTTCCCTGTCCCTGTGCCTGTCTGTCTGCTGGGAGAGGCACAGGGACCGCAGGAACTTGTCACAGATCAGCCACCAACCCTCCTCCAGGTGTGTGGACCAGATGTTTCCTGACAGGCTGTTTCTCTGTTGCAAGATGCTGGGTTTTTGGGGGCTTAACGTTTGGGATGGGGATGTACTGACATTCAGCCATCCTGGGCAGTGAGGGGATCCCCTGGAGTGGGGGAAGCTCCATGCCAACATTTCCCTGGCACTAAGAGCTCGTCTGCACCAGTGAATGTCGGGCACCTCCTCCGTTGACACCCATCCTTGTGGGTGCTCCATGGGCACCCATCCTTGTGCATCCTCCACGGACACCCATCCCTGCAGCTCCTTCCTGGACACCCATCCCTGCAGCTCCTCCACGGACACCCATCCCTGCAGCTCCTCCCTGGACACCCATCCCTGCAGCTCCTCCGCCACAGCTGGCAGAGGCAGGGCCCTTACAAAGGCGTGCAGAGCAGCTCTGCGTTGATCTGTTGTGCCAGCACGTGCCAGCCTGCACTGAGCTTCCACACAGCTGGCAGACAGGACCCAACACCCTCACCCCGCTGCCCCCTGGCTGCCCCCTGCCCTGCCTGTGCCCCTGCCAGCCTTTCCTCCCGGAGCTGGCAGTCCCAGGTGTGTGTGGCAATACCTTGTAAAGGTGCATAAAAGGTCTCTACTCAGAAAAATGACTGTAACTTGTATGTTTTTATTACTTCTGTTTCGATAACAGGGGCCCTGCTTTTCCCCTTGCAGGCTCACATCCCAGCCAGGGTTAATTGTGTCCAAGTCTGGCTGTCTGTGCAGTTACCGTCCCTCGTATTTGTCCAGAGGTCTCAACAAAAACCATCACAGTGTGTTTCGGACGGGTCTGTTGGGATGCCCAGCCTGTGGCAGCAGCTGCTGAAGGTCACAGACAGCCAGTAGTGCCAGCAGCTGGGACACAGGGCTCCAGCCATGGCTGCAGGGCTGGTGTCTGGGGTGGCCCCTGCTCCGTCCGTGGGTGTTTAGGGCTTGGCTGAGTGGCTGCCAGGGCTGCCAAACTGCTCTGCCGGGGGCTTGCCTGCTGCTCGCCCGTCCTCCTGCACTGCTGACCTGTGACTGAGGGGCAGTGGGGACAGGCGCCCACTCCAGTGACCCACCCAGGCCCAGGACTGCTTCCTGTGCTTCTCCATCACTTCCAGGAGCAGGAAATCTGAAGGTTATTCAAAGCCATGCTGAAATAACAACAGGTCAGGTAATAACTGGAGAGAAAAACCAACCCAGCCAGGAGTGCTCAGAGTCATGAATCTTCCTCAAGCTCTGGCCATCCAGGAAAGCTGCAGGGATGACATCTGGCCAAGACTCTCCCTGTCACCATGCCTGTCCCGGCTCTGCCCCAGCAGCCCCCTGTGCCCTGTCCTGGAGACTGCATGGACTTTGCTGTGTGTCCCCAGACCTGCTGTGCCAGGGAAGTCCTCGGTCTCCACCGAGACCCGAGTGCTGTGCTGAGGGCATTGTCCTTGCTCTGTCACGCTTCCAACTTCTGCTCTTGGCCTTCAGCTCGTTTCCATCTCTGCAGCTGGAGGTGCTGCACTGACACCATTAGCCAAAGGCAGTGCTATTTTCCCTTCTTTGTCAAAAGGTGAGTTGAGGGATGCCAGGGATGCCGAGCAAGTCAGAATATGAGCAGGTCGAGGTCGGGTGAGTGCCTGAGGCAGGCAGGGCTGTAAGGACAAATCCTGGCGGAGCAGCAGCTGCTGGTGAGAATTGTGTGCAGGAATGGAAAAATTAAGCAGATTTCTGTAACTGCCAAGCCTGATTCTTAACTGCCCTGTGAACACAAGGCACACCGAGAGCCTGGGGCTCTGCTAGGAGGGATTTGTGTAACTTGCACCTAAACCACAGGTCACGTGGAGCCCCTTCCGCTCTCGCACTTCTCGGTGGCGGCTCGGTGGCAGCTCCTGGCCATGGCACAGCGCTCGCCCTGAGCCCCTCGCTCCTCTCCCCTCGGCCCTGGCCATGGCCCTGCGGCGGCTCCTGCAGCACAACCTCAACACCAGCCCCGCGGGCGGGGAGCAGCCGCTGCCCATGGACGGCAGGAGGATGCAGCACCTGGCCAGCACGGTGGGGACGCTGCCCCGCGGGCGCAGGCAGGTACGGGCTGGGCGCGGAGCCGCCACCGCCCGGCGTGCCCCAGCTCCGGGACGGACCCTCCGGTTCTCCGTGCTCCTGCTGTGGGGTGCCGGAAGGGCGCCGGCCGGGTGCCGGTAGCCGGGCTGGTTCTGGGGATGGCAGTGGAGTCTCGGCAGCGCTGGCAGCGTGGGGAGCTCTGCGAGGAGCGAGTGATGGGCGTCCAGCCGGCGGGGCTTAGGCTGCGAAGGGCGGCAGCAGCTGAGATTCGGCCCCGGCTGAGCTCCTCTCCATTTCCAGCAGTGCTGGGAGCCAGGAAGGGTTTGTGCTGTCTGGGTGCTCCTTTAAATGTGCATTTACCTCAGTCAAGTGGCCTGGCTGCTCTTTGCCTGCAACGCTGACAGAAAGCGCCCACCAAGCGCCATTTCCATGTGGATTTGGGAGTGTTTCTGTACAGCTGCTGGGGCTGCTGGGGCTGCTGGGGCTGCTGGGGCTGTCTCTGTCGCTGGGCTTTTCCCCTAGAGTAGCACAGTGCAGCACAATTGCCACGGGATTCCCACAGAATCGTCTTGCTGTGACCATAAATCTTCGGCTGAGCAGTTCCAGCTCTGGACTATTTGTCTGACATGAAGAAACCTGAACAGAAAGTGTCTGTGAGACGTGATAGTCTGAGAGTATAACCAGAAAAATCGCGTGCAATATCTGTGCACTTAAGGCTTTGTTCTGTTCGGCTGCAGAAGGGCACTTAACCTGTTCCTGGTAAATGTGTTAGGGGATAAGGGAAAGCCAGAGCCAGTCCTGGGAGCGCTTCTGCCGGGTTACACCAGCTCCTGTGGCTGAGGTGGAGCCCCCGGTGTGCGGGGCTGCCCTCGGTGTGCGGAGCTGCCCTCGGTGTGCGGGGCTGCCCCCGGTGTGCGGGGCTGCCCTCGGTGTGCCGAGCTGCCCCCGGTGTGCGGGGCTGCCCCCGGTGTGCGGGGCTGCCCCCGGTGTGCGGGGCTGCCCCCGGTGTGCGGGGCTGCCCTCGGTGTGCGGGGCTGCCCCCGGTGTGCGGGGCTGCCCTCGGTGTGCGGGGCTGCCCCCGGTGTGCGGGGCTGCCCTCGGTGTGCCGAGCTGCCCTCGGTGTGGCGGTGGCCGCTGCCGGGGCAAGGCTGACGGTGACAGCTGTGGGTGACAGCCGTGATGCGGCTGTGACTGGTAAAGCTGAGTTACATCAGGGCCAAGGACACACTGCAGGGACCGTCCCCACAGCACGGGTCCCTTGCCCAGGTGTGGCCCTGCTGTCAGCCCTCTCGTCTTCTCCCAGATGGGTTATACACGGCCTCTCTCTCCTCCCCTTGTCCCTCAACAAGTAAATGCAGGTCCATGAAGTCGCTGTTTCCGTAGGAGGTCACGCTGTGGCACCATTTTGTCCTGCTGAAGCCTGATACATCAGCTGTATTGACTACAAACATCTCACTGAAAATGGAATTCCTTATTCATGGTTCACTTTTACGAGAAGAATTCAAGTTTAACACTGATCCTGGCTCTTGCCAGAGACCTCTCCAGGCACGGGTGTCTCTAGGCTGAAGCAGGGGTCCTGGGTGCCTGTGCCTGGCTGTGCAGGCACTGCAGAGCTCACTGTGTGCACTCCCCTGCGCTGGGGCTGCTTCGTGCCTCTCCTGGCACGTGTTCAGTTTATAAATGCCCACAGATTTTCAGAGGAAAGGGACAAAAGTGAGATGAGCTCTTGGCACAACAGAGATGTGATTTGTGCTCTGAGCTCACCGCCAGCATCTGACAGGAGGATTTGACCTCCAGATGCTTTTCTTCCCAGTTGGAAAGTTCAAGCTCCCTTTTGACCAAAGCAGAGGCCGCGTTGGTGCAAGATGCGGGTGGAATGCCACCAGCTGGTTTCAGTTCTTCTCTAAACTGCTGGTTTTAGCCGTGCCTGACCCCTTTTCCTCTCCTGTTTCTGGTCACAGCTCACCTTAGCCAGATCCAGCTCCTCAGGCGACTCCTCCAAGCCACAAAGGTATGATTCCATGATTCTGTGATTCTAGAGTCGCTGTTACTGGCTTATTCTGCATGAAACGTGTGTCCCGGGAATTGTGCCAGCCCAAGGGGATCAGGGTGCCAGGCAGAGTGGTACCCAGCACCCGGGACGTGCAGCTGCAGTTGTGACCTTTGGCTTGAGCAAGGGAAGAGGCAGCAGCACCGTGGGAGGGACGGTGTGGTGACACCCCGCAGGCACAGGGAGGGACGGTGTGGTGACACCCCGCAGGCACAGGGAGGGACCGTGTGGTGACACACCGCAGGCACAGGAAGGGGCAGTGCGGTGACACCCTGCAGGCACAGGAAGGGACGGTGNGTGGGACGGGCGGTGTGGTGACACCCCGCAGGCACAGGGAGGGACGGTGTGGTGACACACCGCAGGCACAGCAAGGGGCAGTGCGGTGACACCCTGCTGGCACAGGAAGGGACGGTGTGGTGGCACCCCACGGGCACAGGGAGGGACAGTGTGGTGACACCGTGCAGGCACAGGGAGGGGCGATGGTGGTGACCCCCTGCAGGCACAGGGAGGGGCGATGGTGGTGACCCCCTGCAGGCACAGGGAGGGGCGATGGTGGTGACCCCCTGCAGGCACAGGGAGGGGCGATGGTGGTGACCCCCTGCAGGCACAGGGAGGGGCGATGGTGGTGACCCCCTGCAGGCACAGGGAGGGGCGATGGTGGTGACCCCCTGCAGGCACAGGGAGGGGCGATGGTGGTGACCCCCTGCAGGCACAGGGAGGGGCGATGGTGGTGACCCCCTGCAGGCACAGGGAGGGGCGATGGTGGTGACACCCTGCAGGCACAGGGAGGGGCGATGGTGGGGCCACCACAGTTTCGGGTGGAAATGCAGGCCCACAAAGTGCAGCACTCCACGTTCACGTGGAATTCTGTGTGTTTGTCATGCAGGCACCTCGTTTCTATATTGAAAGAAGATAAAGAGACGTTTGGGTTTGAAATCCAGGTAAGACTTAAATGACAAGTTGATTCATTAAAAACAAAATGTGATGCAGAGTCTGAAGTGTCATATCCTCAAAATCAGGTTAAGGCAGGCCAGAGCAGAGGAAGGTGTCTGTCAGAGCCTGTGAAATTTGAAGAGCTTACAGCACTCATACAAGGCAGGGATGTTTTTCCAAGGATTTTTTTCATAGCGAAGGTCACAGATGAGAATTTCTGGCCTTCTCACAAGTCAGAGTGTTGAATGTTGGAGAAATCCCATCTAAATCCAAAAAAGAGGCAATGACAGTGCCTTCTTACCTCCATAAGTGAATATTTTTGGGAGAAATGTATACGAGAATATTTTCATATAAAATGAGAGAGATAAAAAAACTCTCTTAAAAACTACCTTATACTGGCTTTTTGCTACCTCCTTTAATATGCACAGAGAGGTACGTACTTTTGAAGAAGATGAACAATATTGGTATATTTTTCAATAAATAGCTGCTAAGCATGGCTTTTGGGGCAGGAGCTAAATTGTACAGGAAGAGATTCTGTTTGATGTAGAAGTCAGTAAGTCATCTGGAGAACCAGAATGTTACCAGGAGTGCTGCTAGTGGGAGGTTTTATGTTTGTGGGTTTTTGTGAGAAAGGTAACTCCTAATAAGCAGGTCTGCTAAAATGCTGGCTATAGTTAAAAAATGATCCCAGGAATAAAGGGATGTAGTTTGGGAGCAGAGGAATCTGCCTGCCAGCAGCAGGGCACTTTCAAAGTGCTTTCCTCTCTCTGCACACAAAGGGAAAACAGTATTTTCTGTGAAATTAGTGTATTAGGAAAAGCTTAACTTTGCCCAGTTTGGGTCTGTGACTAATGAGCGGGTCTGCACTCAGCTTGTGAACAGAGGAGAGCTTTCAGAAGGGAGGATAATTGAGTCAATTTGTGGGCATTTATGTAAATTGTCAGGGCAGATTTTCATTATATGTGACATTCTGATTAAAAATAATTGTTCTTGGCACGTTTTCTTCCCGAACGCACATTCAGCGTGAGCACTTCATAGGAAGTCCGGGCTGCAGAAAGGCAGCATCTGTCGGATACCGAGGGTGTTTAGAAGCTGTAGTTCCATCACTATGAGATAAATTTAGGCAAAGCAGAATAAGATGATGTGAAACTTTAGGTCTACATCTGCAGGGAGTTCATGCTTCACTCGTCACTCTTAGTTTAAGCAGGAATTTTACTGCTAGTCCAAAGGCCGGAATCGCTGCACTGGGGGGGTTTGGCCAGATGAGCTCTGAGCTGCCCTGGCCTCTATCCCTTTGTTCCACACTGGCTGACAAGTCTGGGAACCCAATGTGAGCTCTTCTCTCTGGGTTAGAAGTGGCAGTCCCAGGTTTCCAGGAAGCAGATGTGGTATTTGCATGTCACCAGAAAACGTTTCCTGCTGTCGCAGGATCCGGACAGGCTGCGGCATTGGATTTTGCATTTTTCTAAATTCATGTCAGCACCCATAACCACACAGGAGATTTAGAGTAATTAGAGTTACTTTATGTTTAGTTAAATGTGTAAGTCAAGAATAAAAAACACTTTGAGGAGTGTGAGGATGCGTGCGGATGACAAGTTTCAGAGGCCAGAAAAGCAAAAGTAGGTTCAAATCTTCTGTCTTTTCAGTTCCCATGCAAACCAAGCTGACTGGTAGCAGCAGCTGATTCCACACAGCATTCCCAATCCTTTGAAAAGCCCCAGTCCCATCCTGCCATGTTCCCCTGGGAACATGAGACATCCTTCCAGAAAGCCATTCTCACCCATGCTGACATATTCTTGGTTGAAGTTACAGAGTTTTTAATACTGAATAACCAGCTTGCTTTAAAACTAGTTGTTTTTTCTTTTTTTTCCCCAAAACCCAGTGTACAGGCCCCTGCCATGTGTCTGCTGTTTTCTGCTGTACAAATGCATTTTTATTTGTTGGGTTATAGCATTTTGGGGCTCTCACTTGCATGTAATGTACTCTGCTCATCACAGCCTTCTCATTGAAAAAGTATTGAATTTTAAATGGCTTACATGGCTCCAGGATTGGTAACTCTGTCTCTTTGGCGTTAACAGACTATTAGGTTTCCACACCAAAGTGATTTCTCCCTGGATACGTGCACTTGTGTCTGCAGAATCCAAGAGGAGAGCCCTGCCCATCTCTCCGGCCTCCAGACTGGTAACTATCCATGGGTTTTCCTGGCATGGGAGGCCCCATCCTCCTTTCTGCCTGTTGCTGCTCCCGTGGAGCAGGTGGAAGGTGTGCACAGGCTGCTGGTGCTCACTTTGGACTCTGCGTATCCCACAGGTGACATCCTCACCAGCATCAACGGCGTGAACACTGAGGGGTTTGGGCACAAGCAAATAGTGGACTTGATAAAGTCTTCAGGGAACTATTTGAGGTGGGTGTCTCTCCTTCAGATGGAGTTTGGCTGAATATCCTCTCCCACCGAAGGCAGAATCGTGTTGCCCCACAGCCCTGCACTGCCTGAGAGGCAGAAATCCCAAGGGCTGGGCTGGGTAGAGCCTCTGTGCTTCAGGGTCAGCATCACCTGTTCCCCACAGGTTAGAGACCGTCAATGGGGCCTTGTTCCTGAGGAAAATGGAGCTGGAGACCAAACTGCAGGCACTCAAGGTAATATGATTAATTAGTTATTCCACTGTCGAATGGAGAGGGTTGCTGTGGGTTCACTGCTGATGGGAGCAGGTGGGTGTCCATGGGACTGGGGTCCTGGCAAGGGCTGACACCCATGGGCTCCCTGCTGCCAGCACCCCCAACCGCCCCAGCTCTGGTCCCTCTGATATTATTTTTCAGAAATGGGGACTAGAGAAGAAATGTGGTCATAATCCCAGGACTGCCCAGGCGAGCTTAGGCTGGTCAGTTTGGGTGTAGGAATGTCTGGCTGCACAGGGTTCATTGGACTGGTGGGGAGGTGCCTCCTGTGGCTACCCCCAGGCACAGCCTCACCTCTTGGGTATTTTTACTCAGCTCTGCAGTTTATTTTACCCCAAGGACTGACCTGCAGCAGAGGGAAAGAAACGTTGCTGGGCATTGGATGGCTCGTGGCACTGGGGGGCTGTCAGGATTGCCAGGTGGTGTGTTCCCAACCCAGGCAGGGATGGATGGCTGTGCCGTTCCCATGCCACGCCATGAGACCCGGGGAGGAGGAGTGGGGTGCCTGTTCCTGGTGGGTGCTCCACAGCTGGGCAGGGCTGCAGAGGAGCGCTGGCACTGCCACAGCTGGGGGAAGGTGGGGTGCATGCTGTCCAGGCTGCATGCTGTCCAGGCTGCATGCTGTCCAGGCTGCATGCTCTCCAGGTTCCAGGCTGCTCCTTTCCCAATCAGGTGTGGCCAGAGCTTTGGCCAGAGCACCCTCAGGTATGAGCGGACTCATGTTTTCTGGAAGAAATTTGCTGAACTCTGGGAAAACTGTCTGAGTAAAAGTGGGACACACGAGGGTTTCCTGTGGGTGACCTGCACTTTTTAGAGATTTTACAAGTGCTCTGTGCTTCCATGAAGTGACAGAGGCTCTTCCTTCCCACCCACAGCAGGTGCTGCACCAGCGGTGCGGGGAGCTGCAGGCGCTGCTGGCCCGGGAGCGGCTTTTGCTGCACGGTACGTGTGGGGACTGCAGCCGGCCCCCAGACAGCACTTCTGCAGTCTGACTGTCATTTGCTTCCTTTTCCCCTCTTAATGAAGGCAAGGGGCTGGGCCTGGGAACGCTTTTGTCCCTAGTGTAATGAACTTGGCTGCTGCTTGACCAATGCACACCAAGGGCTCTTTGCATCAGTCCTGGGATGTGAGTTTATGTGGATGGGAAAATATTTTCTGTTCCTATTTTGGACTTACCAGGGAAGAGGCTGGGTTAGGTTTTTTATGGACTGCCCAGGGACCAGGGTGCAGGGAGCACCTCACAGGCAGGAGCAGCTTCCACGTGGAAAGGGGCTGCTCCCTGTGCCAAGAGGCTGGGCATGATGTTCCCCGTGCTGCGGGCACAGACGTCCTGTGATGACTAACGGTCCTCTCTGGCTCCTGCTTCCAGGGGAGGTGAACGACAACACTCTGCTGGACACGCTGGAGCTGGAAGAGCCCAGCTCGTGTGGTGGCTGCAGCTCACCAGGACCCTTCTTCCCAGCCAAGCCCCGCTTCTCCAGCGAGAGCAGCTCCCGCAGCCGGCTGAGCTCCATGACAGTGGGCAGCGAGGACAGCTTCTACCAGGCCAGCGCCTTCGAGGACTCGGCTGCAGAGAGCCTGAGCCGCCAGTCCAGCATGGATGATGATTGTGTCTTCCCCAGGGATGGGGACGGAGCTGCCAGGAGGAGCTCCCTGCGCAGGAACCGCAGCATCAGCCTGGCCAGCAGCGGGTCCATGTCCCCGCTCTGGGAGAGCAGCAGCTACTCCAGTAGTTTTGGAACCCTCCCACGGAAGAGCAGGAGAGCCAGTGTTCGAAAGCATCTTTTGAAATTCATTCCAGGCTTTCACCGGGCAGTAGAAGAGGAAGAAAGTCGCGTCTGATGTCACACGTGTCACCCTCGATGGCTGGGCTCTGCACGTGGGACCGAGGCTGCTGCTCACTGGGGCACACCGTGGGTGCAGCGTGGTGGCACCGCAGGGCACTCCCCCAGACAACAGCACTGATGAGATTCACACAGCTCTGGGGTTTTAATTATTTCCATTTTTAATCAGAGCACGCTGCGGACCCCTTCATTAACGTGAAAAATGAGTGACTCCAAAATGTGAAGAACCTTTGCAGAACTTCCTCAGCGAACTTTACTGTTAATAACAGTTTTTAATTGAATGCGAAATTGATAGCTATTTATTTCCTGTTACCGGAGTCAGTGTCTTCCAAAGGTCTTTAATAAAATGAGTGCTTCTACTAAAACCAGTGACAGAGTCCCATTGGGGAGAGGACGGAGCCTGGAGCGTATGGCAGAGAGACCCTGGGCAGTGGTGCCCTGGAATGACAGGTTTGCATCCTGGCAGCCGTTGTACAAACCATGTGATAACCCAGCACTGGTTTGATCTGACCAGCTGATATTCTGTGTCTTGCCAAGCTGTCTCATTCCAGGGGATTTGGAGTGGAAAGGACCCTCCCGAGCACACACATGCCCCCAGACTCTTCTACAGAGCCAGTGCTGGGGAAGACAGTGGGCTCTGTGACACTGCCTGGAGCAGCTCTGTGTGTCTGGCAGAGTTGACCTCTCTAAGGCACGAGAAAAAAAAGGCAGAGGTTGTCCTGCAGGGATGAGCAGGATTGCTCTGCGCTGGCAGGTTGGTGGCATTCAGGGACTCCCCTGGAGTGCTGTGCTGGGGACCCTGTGCCCCAGTGCCCCAGGGGCTCCAGGAGCTGCCCCTTGGTCCCACTGCTCTCAGCACTCCACACCTGCTCACATTTCTCCAGAAGCAGAGGCTGCAGGCAGTAAAGATAACATGAGAGCATGTGTGAAGTGGGGTTTAATACCCATGGGCACAGACGTGAGGAAAAAGAGAGATTTTGTGCTCCCTCCCGTACACAGAAACAGGCTGTTTGTTCAGCCTGAGCAGCCTAATGATGTTTTTCAAATACAACTGGAAGCATTTTAAATATAATTCAAAGCCCTTGTGTGACTCATTCGCCTGTTGCCCGGGCAGCCTGTGCAGTTGTACCCTCAGGTGCCACTGTGCCAGGGTTTCCTGGGCTTCTCAGAGACCGCAGGCTAAATCCAATACCTTCCCTTCAAGATGACCTCCCAACAAAAACAATCTGTTCCCAAAACTTCTCCAATTCATGAACATTGCTAAGATAGAAGAGTCAGTACCAGCCTTTGTAATTTCTTCGGAAAGGATTAACTAGCTGGAAATGTGGCACATCTCTGGGAAAGCTGGAGGGCACTCAGGGGACCTGGAGGGAAGTCAGGGGAGCTGGAGGGAAGTCAGGGGGGCTGGAGGATGGTTAGGAGATGAGCTCACATGGTTTGTACATGGGGGTGATGTCCTGTCCTTGCTGCTGCACCGAGTGCCTGCAGTTCAGCCCAAGACCCCTCTGCTGTGGGTCCAGCCCCAGCCCCTGCGCTGGAGGGAGGTTCTGTTCCAACACCCACGTGGAGTCAAAGCCCATCCCTAGCCCAGGCTGGGGCATTTCAGGTGCTGCTCTGGGCTCTGGAGCTCGTCACTAGACACCAAGTTTTTGCCCATGATTTGCTGTCTCAAAATAGAGTTCTACTTTTCATTGCCAGTAGCACCAGCTGAAAGGAGAAAAAAAATCAGAGATTGGTTCTATCTGGCCAAAATGTTGAGTTAAAGGCAGATGTAGGGGTGTCCAAAAGCAACGGGGGGCAGAAAAAACAGAACATCTGGTGAGAGTTGTTGTAGTGCCCAAAGGGAATGGACAGCTCCAGCACTGAGAAAGCGACCCTAAATTATTGCAGCTTTACAGTCCAAAGCTGTGATTCCTTAGGTATGAAAGGTTAATTTGCCACACTTTGGGATATAGGCACTTACTGTGAGCCTGGAAAAGCTGGAGGAGCCTCAATACCCAACAAGCTTGAGACAGACTGAACAAGTGATGCCTTCACCTTAAAGCTCATCCTGTTCCATCCGCTGCCAAGATGACAGCATGACACGTTCACAGCCACGATCACAAACAGGATGTGGGTGACAAGCATCGAGCTCTGCTGTGCCACAGCCTGTGGGGCAGGAAGGAGCTCACAGGCAAGCCAAAGTGCTCACAAAGCAAAGCAACCGCAACAGCTTTTTGAAATGGCATTTCTCCTTGCAGAGAGCACTTCGGGTGGATGCTGCTCTGCCTCCTGGCAGTGGGGCACGAGGAGGGCGGGTGGACAGGCAGCATGGGACAGTGACACCAGGGGTCAGGGTTCGGCTCCAGGTGCTCTGGACCTCCAGCAGCAGAGGTGTTCTAACTGATCACAGGGGTGTTGGAGGGATTGGAGAGTTCCCAACAGCCAATGGAACCTTTTGTCTGCATATCCCCCAGGGCCTGAGGGGGAAACACAAGCTTACTGCAGAGGAAAGCGCAGCTGGGCTTTGATGAATGCAATTTGATTTTAAACTGAATATTTTAATTAATTTGATGAATGCTACAGAGCCAGACTTTCTAAGGGGACTTAACTGCTCAGCAGAGTGTTGCCCAGCTCCCAGACCTTCCCACCAGGTCCTGCCTCCCGGGTGCCATCCTGCTCTGTGGTCAGGGATGGTGATGCTGCCATCCCGCACTGTGGTCAGGGATGGTGGTGCTGCCTCCCGGGTGCCATCCTGCTCCACAGTCGGGGATGGTGGTGCTGCCATCCTGCTCCACAGTCGGGGATGGTGGTGCTGTCCTCCCTCCCGCTGTACTGCTGGGCTGGTTCCTGCAGCCACACCCAGCACTTCCTTTCCCACGGGCCATGGTCCCCGGTGGCTGCCGCTGGTCACACCCAGCTCTCACAGCTCTGAGCAGAAGATCACACACGTGGGTGTCGCGGGCAGCTGAGTCTGGCCTGCCAGCGCTGCAAGGCAAAGGGGACTCACACCTCATCCGTAGAGAGAGCCAGGAGTGAGTCCTGGTGCTCCTGGCATGGACCAGCTGCTGTTAGTGATGTCGCATCCAACTGTGGCTGCGCTACACCAGATTGGAAAGAATAAAGCTTTTTCATTTTTAAAAGCTTTTTCATTTTTAAAAGCTTGAAGAAGCAGAAATCCACCCCACTGGGTTTGTGCAGAAGCAATGTTTCCCTGCCCTTGAGAGGTGGCTTTGCCCAGCCGTTTACAAACAGCTGCCTGTGGTGGGAAGAACCCACAGCTGCCTTTTCCTTCTCCAATCCTGTGGGGGTGCCGTGGCAACCCAAACGGTTCTGTGACTCTTTGATAATAGAAAGGAACCCACTCCTCTCCAGCCACCAGACCTTGCTGGGTACTCAGCCTCTCCTCCCGAGGAAACCAACCGCTGCGCATTGTCAACTCACCTTCAAACCTTATCATTCATTTTTCTTGGACAAAGTTTTCCAGCAAAGGATGGATTTTATAAATCAATTACACCAGACTCATTTTAAAACAATAATGAAAACTCGTTGATTTAAAGACACAAATGATGAATAGAAGCAGTGGAAAGGCTTTGGGTCCATTTCTAATCAGGGGCTGAACTTGACAAGAGGATTTCCAAACCCTAAAGCCCAAAGATACCAGAAATGTTGCATTGTACAAACACAGAATGTCATTCACAGCAGGAGATTACACTCTTACGTAAACCCGGCTTTAGGCACCAGGGTTGAGACGAGTTCAGTTGTGGTCAGAAATGCCCCAGTGCTGCTTGGGTGATTCTCCAGCTTCCCTCTGCAAAACGCTCCACTCTGGATCCTGCCAGCCTTAGGTCTGACTGAGAGTTACTGAGAGAATTGTGGAATGTCTTGGGTTGGAAGGGACCTTAAAGCTCATCCTGTTCCATCCGCTGCCATGGGCAGGGACACCTTCCACTATCCCAGGCTGCTCCAAGCCCCGTCCAGCCTGACCTTGGACACTTCCAGGGATCCAGGGGCAGCCACAGCCCCTCTGAGCAGTGCTGGCTGTTCAGGGTGCGTGGCCAGGTGCGGGTGGACAGTCTGGCACGGTGCAGCGTGGCCTGTGCCTGTCCCACCGCCTGGGCTGCTCCCCACGGGGCAAAATGTGCCCATTGTGCCTCAGGGCACAGCGAGGTTCATCCACAGCAAGGTTCAGCCGTGGTGAGGTCCGTCCGTGGTGGGGTTCATCCACGGTGAGGTCCATCCACAGCGAGGTTCATCCCCAGCGAGGTCCATCCATGGCGAGGTCCATCCACGGAGAGGTTCATCCACAGCGAGGTTCATCCACCGTGGGGTCCATCCATGGCGAGGTCCATCCGTGGTGGGGTTCATCCACGGTGAGGTCCATCCACAGCGAAGTTCATCCACAGCGAGGTTCATCCCCAGCGAGGTCCATCCATGGAGAGGTTCATCCACAGCGAGGTTCATCCATGGCGAGGTCCATCCACGGTGAGGTCCATCTATGGAGAGGTTTGTCCACGGTGAGGTCCATCCACAGTGAAGTTCATCCACAGCGAGGTCCATCCATGGCAAGGTCCATCCATGGCGAGGTCCATCCACAGTGAGGTTCATCCACGGTGAGGTCCATCCACAGTGAGGTTCATCCACCGTGGGGTTCATCCGCGGCGAGGTTCCCGGCACAAACCTGATGGGGAATGTTAAGCGGGTTAGGTGGCAGGCGCTGGGGAAGGTGGTCACCCTCCGGGGATTAGGGGTCAGAACAATGGCCGTCCCTGTGACCAGCGGGGACACAAAGAGCCATTGTGCCCAGAGCACAAACTCCTGTTTATTCCCGCGGGGCTGACATGCCCACAGCCCTGCTCTCCAGGCCAGCACAAAAGCTTCCTTGCTTCAGATTGTTTGTTTATGTAAATTATAATGGTGCATTTAATTATGCAACAGGCAGAGCCTCGGCGACAAGGGAGGTGCTGATTGGGCTGCAAGCCCTGGGCACAGCGGATGGTGCGGCCACGGGCTCGGCAGAGGAGACGCACCAGGAGAACTCGCACAGGGGACCAGACCCCCGGGGCGAAGGGGAGAGGAGGAGCTGCCCACCCCGGGGCAGGAGCAGGGCCCCGGAGGAGCAGGGCCCCAGTTGGTGGGCACAGCACGGCTCTCAGCATGACAGAAGAAGTCCCCGCAGCACCCACCATGCTGGCGTGCAACGGGAGCGTGTCCCCAGAGGACGGCCCACTCCAGGTCATCGGTGGCATCGATGAAATTGCAAAATCTGTTGGGACAGTCCCGTACGCAAATGCGGAAACGAGCCCTGACACTTCACCTGCAAAGGAGAATCTGGAGGAAAATAGGAATTCATTGGCAGAGGACATCACTCCTGAGAATTTTGCTGGAGAGAAGCGATGCCAAGGTATTGTACGGGGCTGGCTGTCTCTAAGTGTTGGGAGAGAAAAGTTCTGTTTTATCTATAGCCTGATGAATAACGGGATGTGTGTGTGTTAGTCAAAATTCCTAATCTGTGGTAGCTGTAGCAATGACTTGGAGTAATTCAGAGTCTGGCACACATTTGAGGGATGCAATGGAAAGTTCATAACTAAAGAAATGAGCAATTCTAAATCTGCTCTGAAAATCTGCCGATCTGCAGCCATGAAAACCTGACTGTCATCACTAATTGCTCCATCAGCCCATGTCTTGTGCTTTGTGTTTCCCAAAGAAAAGCGAGAGGAGAACGATGGGACACTACAGCAGGGACCAGCGGATATCCAGGACACAGGGAGCAATGGCCAGGGATCAGGGGAAGGTAATGCAAAATGCTATCTGATGTGGGGTTTCCCTGATGTGTAGTGAAGAGGCAATGGATGCAGGTGGTTATTATTTTTTTTCAGTTGGGTCAGACCCTTCCATTCCAGAGAGCAGTGACTCATTTCTCACTTGTGAGTTGCTGCATCTTAGAAACCACGGCTGGTATCTTTCTTCCAGAGGGTTTACAGATCTCCTTGAACATGGGGTATTCAAGCGTTGTGGGGTCTTCAGTCAGGACGTCCCCAACGGCCTCGTGAGGTTGTGAGATACTCTATCTTCTGCTCCATGCTCAGAGGAGAACCTTGGGAGGCTGCTGGTGGCCACAAAACCCAAATTCTTTTCCTGCCTGATTCACTGAGTGTTGAGTCCCCAGTGCCCAAGTATCCACATAAAATTGCTCTCCTAAACACCTGTTCCTGGGTCTCGCTCTGCTCGTTTCTGGGTGAAAATGGTGGAAATGAGCAGGAGCCAAGGCTGGACCAGCCACCTCCTGTGGTGAGCGGAGCTGCAGGGGGGTCACTGTCCGTCCTGGCCGTGAGTTAAAAACCCACTGAGTGGATACATAAATGAACATATTTAATTCACTATGCAAACTGCAGCCACTTCTCCAAAAGGAGGAGTCTTTTATGGAGTGTTACTAAAGGAGTATTTTATGGAGTGTTGCTGGAGGAGAACAGCCACGTCTCTCTGAGGGGGCTCCAGGCATTATTCCTTTCCACATCTCCCACCCACAGGCTCCTCCTGTCTCGTTGGCTTTGGCAGTGGTAGGACAAGGGTGGCTCTGTCCTGAGCTTTGAAGAGGGCTCTAAATGAGTCATGGGCTGTGCCCTGCAAGCAAAACCTGCTTCCATTAACAAAAGGAAAAATATCCGAACATTTGTCATGGGCAAATTAATATTTCATAGCAACTGCCTAGGCTGTGAGGAGGTGAATAGTGGTGGAGGCTTTCCCACTTAGAGCTGACATCCATATTCCAGCTGTGCTGCTTTAGGAGCACACAATAAAACCTCTTAAAGGATCTCTCATGGGCCCCCTGCACCCGCCCTGCAACCACAGCACTTTATCTCGAAATTGCAGGCAGCTTTTTAGTACCCAACCAATTTAGTCTAATTAATACTCTGGACCCCACAGGCAAAACCTTGAATAGACCATTTGTTGCGACACTAAAGCATCATTAACTGCAGAGACGTGCCAAACAGGGCAAATGGGAGATGGCCATCGCAGCTGGGGCGGCCACCGCTGAGACAGGGACACGTCCCAGTGGGGCACAGCTGGGCACTGCATGCAGGATGGCTCCCTTCCCTTCCCTTCCCTTCCCTTCCCTT
>VZTF01003814.1:26968-41816 GCA_013397755.1 Cnemophilus loriae
GCGGGGCCGGACACCGCGGCCGCTCCCGGCACGGAGGCGGCGGAGACCCTGCCAGGCAGCGCCGACCCCAGAGGGAATGCGGCCGAGGGGGAGGAGGAGGAGGAGGAGGAGGACACCGAAGAGGATGAAGTTCAGGTGATTGAAATCAAGAAGGAGAACAGCGAGGCGTCGTGCCTGCAGCAGCGAGACAGCGGCAAGCAACCGTCGCCCCCGGCCAGCCCCGGCTGCAACTCCCCGCTGGAGAAACCGGGGGAGCAGCCCAGCCTGGGGAAGAAGAACGACATCTCCAGACACAGCTATTCCAGATACAATACAATCTCCTACCGGAGGATCCGCAAAGGAAACACCAAACAGCGGATCGACGAGTTTGAGTCCATGATGCACTTATGAACTGAGGGGGAAGTGCCTAACGCACCAAGCCTTTGCTCTGGGTTTGGGTTTATTTTGTTCCCCCAAAACGTGTCTCTTCACACCACACAAGGTCACTGCTTTCCTTCTTTTTGTATATGATTTATAATACACTGTGAAAATTTAACATCTTGGCTTTGACAGGGGCAGAGGCATCCATAGCGCAGGAAAATAAATAATCAGTTTGCTAAATGCACACCCACTCGACTTTAAGGTTATCCTCTTATTTTCTCTCTACCTTCAGAACCATGTTGAGACCACAGGAAGGCTGGAGCTGGCTGGGGCTCTGGGAACAGAAAGGGACGACTGCTGGCCACCCCCTCTCTGTTTTGCAGTCTGTCTGTCCAGGTGCCCGATGGTGCCCTGACAGCCGCCCTCTGCCAGTGCTGTCCGTCCCCACCTCGTGCTGGGGACCCCGCCAGGCCCAGGGGCAGCTGTGGGCAGTGCTGCTGGTGCTGGCTGGCCATGGTGCCCACGCCGCCAGCCTGAGGTGGCTTTGGGGCGGTGGTGCCGGTGACCGGTGCCATCTCCAGAGGCACAGCCGGGTTCTGGGCTGGCCCCGAGGGCAGCAGCTCACCTGGCACCTCCCTGCCTGTGCCTGTGTGCACCTGGTGAGCCTGGCCACTACCAGGGACACCTGTTCTCCCAATGCCACCAGGTCAGACTCTTAGGTGTCTTCTTGGATTTCATGCTAAGTTTAGATGCAAAATTTTAAAGATTATTTTGTCAAAACCAGGTGAGTTTTATCCATTATTTTTGTTTCACCTGGATATTACACTTCTCCATTTTGAAAGACCTTTGTGTAGCCACCATGCAGTGATGGCAATCTTTTAAAACTGTTTTACAGTCAGATTTGTCTGGAGTTGAGACTTAGCTTTGCACTTATCATCCCAGAAAGCATCTGGGAAAGCTGAGAACAGCTGGCAAGGGAGAGGAGGTAAGGATGGAGTTATACAGAGGCCTCCTGCAGCCATAAGTGCCTTTTTAAGGATTAGTTTTACATCTCCAGCAGCACTGAATATCGCTTTGACTTTTCTTGTTCTACATTAAGGCAATTATTTATTGGCAATGTGAAAATAATACAGGGCAATTCTGCATTGTGCCAGCAGACATAGCCCTCATTGTGCCATTCACACTTGTTTATTTGCTCCTTGGCCTGGGGAAGTTCTGAGCTTCGCTTGTACCAACTTATACTGTGGGTCTGTTCCCGCTGACAGCTGCTCTGGGGCTGGCACGTCCCTCTTGAAGACGTGGTTCTGGTGATCCCAGCCAGGGCCACGCTGGACAGGGCTGGGAGCAACCTGGGATAGTGGAAGGTGTCTCTGCCCATGGCAGGGGGTGGAACAAGGTGAGCTTTAAGGTCCCTTCCAACCCAAACCACTCTGATTCTATCAGTCCTTGTGACCATTCCCAGAGCTTTTGGTGGAAAAGGTTCCCCAGGATTTTTAAGAACCTTGGACTCGCTTTTTACCTTCCCTGCAAAGCAGCTCTTGCTCAGCTGAGAACTGCAGGGCCCTCCTGCTTTCCTGGGTAGCTGGAAAAATACAAGTGCTGGGATGCTCGGGGGGCCTGAGAGCCTTTCCCACCTTGCCTGACGCTCCGAGTGCGTGTGGTGTGAACAGCAAGGGCTTCACGGGCAATGAACAGGCAGAGACGGGTGCTGGACCTCTGGCCATCACCGTGGTCAGTGGGTCGGACGCACATGGGGAGGAGCCGGGCATGGAGCTGCCTGCTCGGCATGTGAGGGCAAGGGACATGCAGAGATCTGGAAACTTGTGCCTTGGAGCAGAGGCACTTCCAGGCAGATGCTGACCAGGGCATGGCAACCACATCCCGAAAATCCTTTCTATCCGTTTGTGCCATGCCGGGTGAGAGCCGATGGCAGGTGAGTAAGACGTGGAGCCTTGTGGACAGTGTTGGTGCCCGTTGTCACAACACCTGCAGCAGCTGTGGCTGCAGCAACCAGCTCAGCTATTGCCCTTCCCTGTGCTGAACAAGGAGCCAACACGGCCAGAAATCAGGGGAATTGGTGCTTTGAAGGCTCTTCCTGGGGTGATGCTTTACAGTTCAGCCTGGCAGTAACTCCGGAGGAGCCCCTAGAGAGGGTCCGAGTTGGTCAGATTTAACACACTGCTCAGGGGAAGCAGCTTCATCTACTATCATTTAATCCTTTTTTTAAAAAATAATTTAACACCGGGAACATCAGGGGCTCCTGTCCCCGTCCCACACATGGGTTTTTCCACTTGTGGTGCCCTGTTCCCCGGCCCTGCTGCTCCCAAGGCCGCCCGGCCCTGCGGTGCGGTGCCCACCCGCAGTGTCCGTGGGGAGCAGCGGCACGGGCGCCCAGCGCCGCGGCTGCCGAGCCTGCCGGAAAAATGCTCTCGTTTCTGGAAGACTGGGCTGACTGGTGCCGTTGGAATGTTCTCAGTGCTGAGCAACAGCAGGGCCCCAGCTCACTGCCAGCAGCCCCCAGGCACCCTCCAGTCTCTGAGCAAAGATCCAACAGAGAAGTGAGCATTTACACGAGCAGGGCAGCGGCGTGCGAGTGACAGGGCTGGCGATGGGATGTGACCGTGACATATGACTGCCTGGTGCCTGCTCGGTGACAAGTGATTGAATGTCAGCAAACAGAATTTGATGAAATTCGTGCTCCTGATATGAGCTGACTGCCCAAACAACGTCTGTGTCATTTTTCTGATGGTGACTGCGGGCTAGCTGCGCTGAAGGAAGGAGAGAAAATCAGGAAGACAGTTGGAATAGGAGTCAACTGGGAAAATCTGTTGGGCCAGTCAATATTTTGGCAGACTGAGCCTGTCAGATGCTGTCAGCATTGATCCACCATGTCAGAGGTAGCATTATGCCAGGGCCTTCTGCAAACCCAAAGGAGAGGTAGGGGGGTGTGAGGCAGGACTGGTGCCCCGAGCAGTGAATGCCATGCCCAGCCCAGGTACCCCAAGGGCTTGTGCTGGAGCAGCCCCTCATCTCAGCACAGGGCAGTGGGGCAGGAGGAGCAGCGCTGCCTCCCACTGTGACCCTGCAGGGGTACAGGGAGCAGCATCCCACAGCAGAAATTCCCAACAGGAATGGGGGTGGAAACCCTGCCTGGTGTTATGTACCTGGGATCTCACAGCCCTGGCACACAGAATTTATTCTCCCTTCAAATCCATCCCATCGATGACTGGTGATGGATTTTGGAGATGAAGAGTTTCACAGTAAGGACAACACTTGCCTGTGACAGTGAGTCCAGAGGGAGTTTGGTGTGCAGAGCCTGGCTGTGCCGTGTAGCCTGGGCTGAGGGGAGCAGCAGTGCTCCTGGAGAGCCCTCAAAAAGCCACAGGGGCTTGGGGACCAGCCATATGGCTGGGGTCCTGGCAGCCCCCAGGTGGGACAACCTGGCTACCCTGGGATAAAGAGCTTCCAGACTGACCCCTGGAGTGTGCCTCTGGCAAGAAGCAGGATAAACCTCTGGTTCCCTGCTCCAGCAGCTCCTCTCCCCACCAAGCAAAGCAGGGCATGTGTGTCCTCCCTGTCCCCGGCACAGGGGAGGACTGCTCCAGGCCTCTCCCATAGCCCCTGGTGGGGTTGACCCCATCCAACTCCTACTATAAAATGTGGGCTTTATCGATGTGCAATTGATTCCTCACAGACCTCTGATCCTCATCTGTCACACAACAGGTCCCACAGGGACAGATCCAGTGGCCAGATCCAGTGTCGACACAGTGTTGGATTTTTTTATGCACTGGTCAACAAACTCCGTTTCTGTGGAGGAATTAGCAGCCCAATTTGCTGCTTACAGACTTACAGGGCCCTGGAAGTATTTCTGTAGCTTATGCTGCTGTCGGGGGGAACTGAGGGATGTTTGTTTACAGTAGGATGGGGACTTCAAAAAATATTTCCATTTAATAATACAGAAAATGAGTTTTTCCCAAAGTCTCCTACAGTGAGGGAAAACGAGGCCGATCTGTTGAGGCACTGTCACACCAGATGTGCTGCTCTTGGTGTTCGGATCCCTCGATGCGCTGGTATCAAATCACAGATTTCAGTTATCATTTGGAAATGCACCTCCCGTTTGGTAGCTGCTGTCAGCCCCACAGATGTCCTTGCCGAGCCCACAGTGACACCACGGCGGTCCTGGTGCAGCTGGGCTGCCCTCAGTCCACGTGGTAGCTGCCAAACTGCCACTTCTGATAAGGGTTTGAGGAGTCACAGGCCTTCACCCGCAGGGCTTTGTACGAGGGATCCACTTCCAAGCACGCCGGCTGCGGGAGGTGCTGGTGCTCCGAGATGATGTGGTCGGTCTGCAGGAGAGAGAGGGAGGGCTTAGGGGGGCCTGGGCTCTGGGGGTCTCAGGCTTTGGGGGCGTTCAGGCTTCAGGGTTCCTGCAGCAGCAGCAGCAGCAGCAGCAGCAGCAGCAGCAGCAGCAGCAGCAGCTCTACTTTCCCTCTGAGAAAGCCCAACTCCTTACAGAGTGACCTTTTTTGGCTCATCCCTAATACCTGAGATATCTCTGCTGACTTACAGGGACTTTGGCATGGGATCCAAGCCTACAGCTGTTGCTGAGCCAGGACCACACCACACCTGTTGTGCCTCCTGGATTTTCCCTCACTGGGAATAGAGAGATGAGCTCTCACTGTCTGCGTGGCAATTGCCATGCAGAGGGAGTCACTCGGATGGGATTTGCTACATAGGGAGTGTACAGCAGGAGACTGATTTTCGTGTTTGCTTTGCTGTCTGATGAACTCAGCACAGCTACTGCACTGAAAAGGATGTTGGGTAACTCAGCCCTGGAGCTCAAATGCTGGGGCGGTACACTGGACTGTCAAAGAATGAAGAGTCTGAGTGATCTCCATCCTTTTGCTTTTCACATCTGCTTAGATTTGCCTCTTGAACCCCTGTGGCCAGCCACGTGATGCTGCAGGTGCTGCCACAGGCAAGGGACATTTCCGTGTCACTCCTCGCACTGCAGCGATTCTCAGGAGCAGCTCATTAACACCGAGGTGAAACACTCCCAATGTGATGTGTGGCGGGGGTCTGGGCAGAAGCTGCATCTTTGTGCAGGCAGGAACTGCACTTCACATCGTTAGACAACACAATGACTGATGTCAGGCGAGGGTAAAGCACTGGAACTCCTTTAGCCAGCAGCCACTGAGCTCTCCTCAGACTCCTGTTGCTGGCACCAGTAAAAGAGCACCACCAAATCCATCTCACCCTCAGCTGAGAAATCAGGCTGGAACAGGAGACAAGACCTGCCCATGCCCCATACAGCTCCCTGGGCATTTCTACATATTTTTCACAAAGTGAAATGACAATTTCACAATTTTCAGTAAGTGGATAAGAATTTTCCTGTATTTTTCCCTAAACACTCAAGGTGAGCCTGTGGCATTCTGGCATTCAATACTTTAGGCTGAAAAAACCAAAGGGAAACAGGAAATTGTCTATATATTGAGTGTGTAATTCAACTACATTTTTTCTTTCTGAAGTGAAAAGTGTTTCTTTCTCAACAATAAACGATGCCATTTCAGAGCATTTTGGACAACTACTTACACCAGGCTGACAGAGATACAGCCATGACTCTTTGTGCAGCACAGGCAATTAGTGTAAGTATCCATTCTTCTCCTTTCCATAAACGCTTCCTCTAAAAACCCCAGTGAGCTGAGAGCCAATCGATACTGACTCATCTCCCTGTAAGTGCTATTGACGGTTTCTGTGTAAAACCAGGCTGTTGTGTCACTGCTGCCGCGGCAGCGGCAGTGCCTGGCACGTCCCCCAGGGTCCCCCAGCCTGGCCGGCCGTGCCAGGATGCTCGGCACGGGGACGGACACAACCCCTGGCAGAGGGGCACCAGGAATGTCGGGTGGCCGGGCACCAACACGTCTCTCAGGTGGACAGGTGGCTTTGGCAAAGCGGGCAGCAGAGGGGGGGTACCCCCAAGCTGGGCTGTCCCCCGTCAGTGCTCTCCTGGCACACTGACCCACCCCGGGAGGGCAGGGGCTGCCTGCTGGAGCATCACTCACCAGCCCCGGCTGGACACTGGCCAGCGACCTGTGGAGCCAGGCCAGGCTGCGGCTCCTGTCCTGGCAGTGGCGCAGGCCCACGGCTCCCACGACGCCAGACGGGGCAAGGCAGAGCTCTCCATGCTGGATCAGCCTCAGCCAGGTGTAGTTGAACTTCTGGTTCTGTGGGGAAAGAGTAGGAAGAGACATGGCCCCGTCTGGCTGGGGATGGGCACAGCTTCTCTGGGCACCCTGTGCCAAGGCTTCATCAGCCTCCCAGCCAGGAATTCCTTCCCAATATCCCATCCATCCCTGCCCTCTGGCAGTGGGAAGCCATTTCCCCTTGTCCTGTCCCTCCAGACCCTTGTCCAGAGTCCTTCTCTGGCCCTCTCGGAGCCTGGGCACTGGAAGGGGCTCTAAGGTACAGCTGGATGTTCAGCATCAGCACACAAATCACGGGCTGGTATTTAAATGTTTCTCTGTCTTCATGTGCAAACTCACAGCTTTATCAAACTTTCCTATACCAGCTGAATGTGCTGTTTCTCACATTGTTGCTTGGCTATAGGCTGTGCCAACAGGCAATTCCTGCCCCTTGCTGCTCCAGGCACTGCCTGGCCATGTCCCCGGGTGGGAAGGGCTGCATTAGCCCCTGGGGAGGGGACAGGTCACCACAGGGAGGCACAGGAGTTCCACGCCAAGTGCCAGAAGCAGTGTGACACACCCGGGGTGTGTGCAGGCTGTCCTTACCATGTTGTTAACATCACACTCCTCAAAAGCCAGAGCGGAGCTTTCCACAGTGATGCACCCTGCCAGGGCCATGTTAACGAGCTGGGAAACAGCAACAAAATGCAAATTTAGACAAAAATTCCCAAGAAGGGGTAGAGGATGTTACACTGCCCTGAACCTGCCAGGTTCATAGGACTCTCTGATTAATTCTGTTCACATAACTAAGGGAGGCAGAAAGGAGTGTTCCAGGCCAGGTTGGACGGGGCTTGGAGCAACGTGATCTAGTGAAAGGTGTCCCTGCCCATGGCAGGGGATGGAATAAGCTGAGCATTAATGTCCCTTTCCACCTGAACCATTCTGGGATCCTGTGGTGGAGAAGGGGAGACTGACCCGGTTTCTTTTACTAGGCACCAAGCAAGGGGCTTGTGGAGGCAGCACTGAATCCAAAACGACTTGCAGTTGTTCTCTGCCCACTGCCCCCGGCGAGGCGCAGGTTCCGTGCCCGGAGCGGTGCCGGTCCCTCCTCCTGGCCCTGAACGCGGGCGGCTGCTGCGCTCTGCTGGCGGCGGAGCCGTGCTACAGACCCCGAACCTACAGATCCTGTCCCTACAGACCCCGAACCTACAGATCCTGTCCCTACAGACCCCGAACCTACAGACCCCACACCTACAGACCACGTCCCTACAGATCCCATCCCTACAGACCCCGCACCTACAGACCCCGAACCTACAGATCCTGTCCCTACAGATCCCATCCCTACAGACCCCGTCCCTACAGACCCCGTCCCTACAGACCCTGCACCTACAGACCCCGAACCTACAGACCCCGAACCTACAGATCCTGTCCCTACAGACCCCGAACCTACAGACCCCACACCTACAGACCCCACACCTACAGACCCCATCCCTACAGACCCCATCCCTACAGACCCCGTCCCTACAGACCCCGCACCTACAGACCCTGCACTGCACTGTGACCCCCGGGCCGGGGCAGAGAGCAAGGGTGGGATCCCCCGGGACCCCGTTCGATGTGGGACTTCCCACCAGGGAGAGATTTCTCACCCCGAGGGCACACCCAGCCCTGAGGCACACCCTACCCCAGGGCCACATCCTGTCCCGGCACTGCCGTGTGTCCAGCTCAACCATCCAAACACCCAACTAGCTCTCTAGAGGGAAATTATCCCTTCCATCTGTGACTTATTCCTATATAAAAATGCTGTGGGATCCAGACCTCTGTGCCGTATCAAATATCCAACATGCTAAAGGCCAGGAAGCGTGCAGGATGCTGCCCAGGGCGCAGCCATCCCCGGAGAACAGTGAATCCTGTGGGTACGTACCAGGCCACTGGCTTTAACCAGGGGAGCTTCCAGGTCCGGGTAGACATTCTCCAGGTACCACCGGAAGCTTTTGCACTGGAGCTTCTTCCGCAGCTGGATTTGCTGGCTCAGGTCACCGACATCCACATTGTTCAGGACCAGGTGGTAAGCGTGGCCGTAGAAGAGCTCCTTGTACTCGTCCAGCCAGACCTCTGCCACGCGGGCCAGGTTCCTCTCCACCGTTCTCACCCGGTCTTTTGGGAAGGAATAAGGATTGTCATTCCTGAAAATATGCCCAACTCTGGAGCAGGGAACTATCTCAATCTCTCCTCCGCACATCCAAACCTGAGAAACAGAGGTCACTGATAGAGACACGAGCCGAGGGTGGGTGCTGGCTTTGTGCAAGCCACGAGAGAAGCAGAAAGTCAGGTGCCCAGGGAGATGGGGTGTCCAGCATGGAGCTGCCCCTGGGGAGCCCCTGCCTGAGCCCCATCGCCCACCCAGGCTGGCAGGGGTACAGGCGCGTGACAGTGACCTACCTTGAATGAAATCTCCATATTTTCCCCTCCCCAGACATCCAGTCCTGGGTCGTACATTCCCAACTCAAAAAAATACTTCTTATTGATGGAGAACAGGCCACCTGCCATGACGGGGCACCTGGGAACAGAGAGGCCACACGGTGTGTCAGTGGCCGTGACAGAGAGGGCATTTGGATGGCTTTACCTGGCCTGAAAGCTGTGATGGGGCAGGGAAGGGAAAAAGGCAGTGGAATGTTCTCCTGGCCCTGGCAGCACAGCTGACATGCCAGCAGTGCCATGCGTGGGGAGAAAGGCTTCCTGGGCTTTGCCCGAGCCTGACGGGGGGACTGCCCAGTGCACCTGTGCCTCAGCTGTCCTGGCAAGCACAGAACAACACTTGGCCGCAAAAGAACAACATCTGGCCTCCAAGGAGCCTTTGCTGCTAAATTATTACCAAAGAAACAGGCTGGTTTGCAAAGCTCTCACACTCGTTTTTTTTTACCTTATTATATCAGTCTCCTTGATTTTATTTTTCTCAATGACCTCTTGTGGAATCTGCCTCCATCCAAAATTCATTGGCCAAGTAAAAATCCCACGCTGGAAGTTGTCCACGGTCATGTAACTAAACAGAGAAAAGATCGGGCTGACTAATTCTGAGTCACATTCCTGATTGAAATGTCAGCCCTAATGAGTGAAGATGAATATCTGTAGGTAATTAAACCAGGATTTTAACGAATTTCATCAGGAATCCTCTTCATGTACTAAAAGTTGGGAAAAAGCAAAAAGGTACGTGATAAACACGGGCCACATCCATAGCTAATGTTAATTTCTGGTGTACAGCAATATCCTGTGTCCCCTGTGCAGAGCTGCTGGAGGCCAGTGAGGGGGTCCGGAGCCATGGACCCACTGCCTGCAATGGATCCACTGGTGGTCCCAGGCAGAGCTCTGGCTCAGGACACCAGCTCAGACGGTGGGATTCTCAGGGACGAGCTCACCTCATGTCCTTGTCGCTGATGACCTCGATGACGGGGCAGGCGACCTTGGTCCGGCGCAGGCGGACCCTGTCCAGCAGCGGCTCCAGCCAGCCCACATTGCACTCCACGTGCGAGTCCAGGAACGTCAGGACAGCGCCTGCGGCACAGCCCGGGGAGGGTCAGGCCTGGGGCACCCCGACCTGGCCCCTGCTGAGCAGCTCCCTGGGCACTCTGTGGGCTCAGGGTGCTGCTGACTGTGCCACAACCCTCCCTGGCTCTCCAGACCTGCCCAGGCACAGCCAAGAGTGTTTTTTCCCTGCTTGGCAGGGCAGCTCCTGACAGAAATGGCCATTTCCGTGCTGACACAGCCCAGCAGGGGCAGGTGGTGGAGCTGGGGCTGGAGATCCTGACAGAAGGACACCCTTAGTGCATTGGGAGGGACAAACACTGTGCTGGAGAGGGATGCCCAGCACCTCTGGGGTCCCCACACGGCTGGAACACGGCTCCCGTCCTACCTTTGGCGACCTCCGCTCCCGCCAGCCGGGCCCGGATCAGACCGTGCCTCTCCCTGAGGCGCAGGATCTTCACCTTAGGGAACCGCGACATGTACATGTCCAGCTGCTCCTTCAGGTACTCTGCAGAGGGCACAGCGTGGGTCTGACTTACCCACTGCCACACACTGACAGGGTGACAAGCCGCAAGCAGGTTTTCCCTGGAAGCAGCTCCAGGCTCGCCAGGCCCTCAGGTCTGGGGTGTGAACGCCTGGGCACGGCGTGTCGCTCCTCGTGTGCATGGTGCGAGCTTTGAAGCCCGTCTGAGACAGCACTTTTCCTGGAGAACCAGCAGTGGGGAAATTACATCATTCCTACATTTTTAAGGGCTGAAGTCAGCAGAGAGTGGAAGCATCACAACACAGGAGTTGAGTACCAGCTGAAATGCTGATGGAAGGCACTGTGCCACGCAGATCCTGGCTCACCACTGCTCCCACTGCAGCTCCCTGTCCTCTGAGCCACCTGGGAGTGTGTCCCCCACACTGGGAACACGGGGCACCTGCCTGGGAGCTGCACACTGAGGGGTGAGAGCATCTCCTGATGGCACAAACCCTTGAGCCACGACACTCCAAAGATGAATGAGCTTGGCAGGACTCAGCTCCCTGGTGCTCCTGGAGCCTCCGGCAGCCTCTGCCTTCATCCCCCACAGCCAGCCCCAGTACCCCTCAGGCCTCTGATCCCCCGCAGCCCCAGCGCAGGCTAGGGATGCACATCAATACAGCAGAAAGAGAAAATGTGATTTCTCTCCTACTTAGAATTGAATTACAGAGAACAAATTGCATTTTGCCCTCAAGTTATATTAGTTTCATAAAGGCAGCAGAAGCTTCACCTACCCTTAGTGCTGAAGTCATCCACCAAAATGATCTCCTCGATCAGGTGCGGGGGAGAGCGGCTGAGGACGCTGTGCACGGAGCGCAGGAGGGTGGACCACACCTCATCCACGAAGCACATGATGATGGTGGTGGTCGGGAGGTCATCGTGGACCTGCTGCTCAGAGCACCTGCAACGGCAACGCAGGCTCACAGGTGATGGCCAGTCACACCCTTGAAAATCTGCAGGCTTGGTGTTCCTGGGAAAATGTGCTGGGAAGGGGAAAATGCCCAACGTGAAATATGGAGGGAAAACCCCGCAGTGCTGGGAGGGGAACAGAGGGGTGAGGGGGGAGCCCCACACACAGCCCCACGGCCCCTCTTCTGAGCAGACCCATGGGACAGGATGTGCTCACTTGGTTCTGACAGGAACCTCCTCTGAAGGAAATTTAGAGGAATTTCAGGGTTTCAGAGTTAATCAGAAGTGCTCTGGCTAAGTGAAAACCACCCCAGAATTACTCTGTGTCACAATCCTTGAGATGTGTCTTGCTGTCTATTTTAGATCCAGTCCTGCCTCCACAAGCCCCTCGCTGGGCAGCTGGTGAGCAGAACTGGGTCATGCCCCGTTTGTCCTCCACCACAGAATCCTGGAATATTTTGGGTTGGAAGGGAACTTAAAGCCCATCTCCTTCCAACCGCTCCCACGGCAGGGACATCTTCCCCTAAACCAGGGTGCTCAGAACCCCATTCAGCCTGGCCTCAAACTTCCAGGGACAGGGCAGCCACAGCTGCTCTGGGCACCCTGTGCCAGGGCCTCCCCACCTTACAGGGAAGAATTCCCTCTCAATATCCCATCTATCCCTGCCCCCCGGCAGTGGGAAACCACTGCTCCTTGTCCTGGCACTCCACGCCCTTGTCCAAAGTCCCTCTTCATCTCTCATGGAGCCCCTTTACGCACTGGAAGGGGCTCTAAGGTCTCCCTGGAGCCTTCTCTTCCCTTACTCTCTCAGCCCCAGAACCCCTGATCCAGGCTCTGCATGGAGCACTCCCCACAAGCCTCCTGCCCACCACACTCCTCCTCAGGGCCCTCTTCCTCACACCAGCTGCAGGGACACAGCGCCCCGTGAGCAGCACCACTGTCAGCAAAGCTCCAAAAGCAGCGAGCATTCTGCACGGAGAGGCATGGATTGGCCAGATTTCAGTGCTCTAGTCCAGTACTCCAGGAAGAATTACAAGAGGAACTGGAGTCTAAACTGGGAGACACTGGAATACACCAAAAAAATAATGAGCTGTTTGGCTGCCAAGAGCTGCCAGCAGCCACTGCCCTGAGCTGGCCCTTACAACCCGGTATCTGCTGTGCCAGCGGGCCGAGGGCAGAGCCTGCACAGGCTCCTGCCAGAACCAGGGTGCCCAGGGCAGCTCCATGCCCTGTGGCAGCAGCTCACACCCCTGTTTGGCCAAGGTGTTCTCCGTGACGGCAAAGTGTCTCCTCCTGGGCAGCTGCGTCACTCCCCGGAGGTGCTTCCTGCTCTGCAGCTCTGGGGCTTTGCTGTCCAGACCAAACCCAGGGCTGGCTTTGTGCCACCACGGCTCTGGCCCTATGCACAGGTGGCTTCTGTAGGTAGCATCAGGAAGCAGCCCTAGCTGTCTCCCCCTTCCCTGCTCCATTCCTCCCGTGCAGGATCTCAGCTCAGCAAGCACCACCAGCATTGTGGGAATGTCTGCCCTGTCCTGTGGGACTGGGGACAATCACGGCACAATTCCCAGCCCAGGGGCTGAGAGATGTTTGTAGGAAGGGCTGAGTGTAAGAGATGAACCTGGCACTCACCTGAGCTGGCACCTTCCCTGCCCTCCCTGCAGCTGTCACAACCACAGAACGGCTTAGGTTGATAGAGCTTTAAGACCATCAAGTCCGAGCATCACCCCAGCACTGCCAAGCCCACCTGGCACGTCAGCTCAGGACGGGGCTCCCCAGCCCCTTGTCCTTCTGCTGGCGAGGCACTGCCCCTGCCTTGTCCTGCTCTTCTCTACTAGCAGGGAGTGACTCTGCGGAAGTGCAGTGCTGGGATGTGCAGGATCAGTTAGTTACACGTTTCATGACCAGAGCTGTAACTGTGGGACAGCTTTCCAAACCCAAACTCTGCATCCTTCCCCGCAGGTACCCAGAGCAGAGTCCCCCAGACTGCCTCTCCAGGCCGTGCCAGCTGGATGGTGCCAGCACTCAGCACATCTCCTGGGGGGGGTTTGTGGAGCCACAGCAGGTTCTCCAGCCGGGAGGGCCCTTGCGGTGTCTCTGAGGGAAGGGCTGTGGCAGCCTGAGGTGTGAGAGCCCCTCCCGGCAGTGGGGCTCCTGCTGCCCAGACACAGCGACAGGGTGCAGGCCCCAGGAACCAGCGCACGAATTCTGAAGCCAGCCATGCTCAGAGCTGCACCTGACACACCAGGTACAGCGTGCTAAGGCACAGAGAGGCCTGAGCCCTATCACCTGTGCTGTGTCCTGGCCCCTTTGGGCAGCCGGACTCAGTGGGTCACAACAACCTGCAAACTGTACCCAGTTTTATGTTTAACAACAAGCTGCTCTTACCTGGACAGGCAAAAGCCACCTGACAGGTAGCACGGCTAAAGTGGATGGCTCAGCGTGCCCCAGACACCCTCCCCAAAGCCACGGAGCCCATTCCCAGCGTGCAGCACAGGGGTTTGTGCAAGGGCAGCAGATCTTACCCGGCAGGCCTGGTGTCTGCGATGGCTCGATCCACAGGGATCAGATCGCTGAGGTAGACATTAAAGTTTCCTTCTTTCCATCTACTTTTTGCTTCTTCTTGTTTATCATCAGGGACTGCAACAGGGTGTCCAAACTGGCCAGGAGCTCGGGGGTCTCTCGGGGCAAGCGTTGCATCCATGGACAGGACTCTGTGCATCCCCGGGCTGCTGCCCGCCTGCTCCTGCCCATCCTGGCCAGTGCCAGCCGCTCCAGGAGCTGCTCTCGCCTGCTCCTGCCCATCCTGGCCAGTGCCAGCCGCTCCAGGAGCTGCTCTCGCCTGCTCCTGCCCATCCTGGCCAGTACCAGCCGCTCCAGGAGCTGCTCTCGCCTGCTCCTGCCCTTCCTGTCCAGTGCCAGCCGCTCCAGGAGCTGCTCCCGTCCGCTCCTGCCGGTCCTGTCCAGTGCCAGCTGGCCCGGGAGCTGCTCCTGGCGTCGCACCCAGCGTCCGGCTCCGGCCACTCATCGTGGTGGCCTCAGCAGTGGCAGTCGCAGGGTGGGCACCATCACTGCTCTTGCCAGCAAGTTCTTTGTGCTTTCCACGTCTCCTTGTGGCGTTCCCCGCAGAGTGGGGTCCACGACGCGGGGCTGCGGGACTGGCGAGGTTCATCTCCTCTTTGCTAATGAGGATGAAGCGAGTTTTGGAGGAAGTTTCTTTCCGTCCCGTGTTTGTTCGCTCCGGTCCAGAATGCGCTGCCGTCCCCGCATGCCGGGCTGCCAGGCCGGTCCGTCCCGCCGTGCCGGGGGGACGCTGCTCGCTGCCGTTGGCGGCGTGTCCGAGGGGCGCCGTGCCCGC